>CM075202.1:15655000-15730000 GCA_037577475.1 Chaunax sp. Z400 | reverse complement strand
CCAAAATATCTTGTCCAAAAATGGGTTTAATCCATACTTAAAGGATAAAGTACACTAGTCCAATTCCAGGTGTTGATACAGGCACCAAAGCTAGTTTTAATGCTGCTAATTGAGGTCAGAATTCACAGCCCAGTTTGCGTTGCACAGCCTTAAAATGTAGTCAAATCCCGTGACCATAAATGGACCACAACATGCTAACATTTGATCTCCTGACTCCAGAACACCGCCACATGTGCCGACACTCAGCCACAACAGGACCAACACAACTTTGATTGGCTTGTGTCATCAGCTGCTGCATGTGGATGTAATACTTAGTGAGCCAGAAATGGTTCCACAATCAGCAAGCAGCACAATGTCAATGGTCACATTGTGTGTGCTGCAGAAGAGGTGCAGTTTGTTTGGGCAGGAGGAAGCTGATATTTACCAAAAAAAAAAGGTGTTGGACCAGCACAGGTTTAACTGCCTTGGCTTGTCCGTGTGTGTGTGAGTGTGTAATGGGAGAGTGTTTAGCTGTGTAAGCATGTGTTCGTGAACATAATCACCCATGATATACAACATTATGGTCATTTCTTAATAGCAGCGTTTTAAGAACGGCCATTAATGCAGCTTGTAAAATATTCCCAACACCACGCCAAACACTCAACGTCGCCTCCCTCTGTCTCTCTCGCTCCCTACCTCTCTCCACCTCCCTCTTCCCCTCACCTCATTTGTGGGACTATTTATTTAACTCATTAAAAACAATTCTCTGAATATTCCCAGATGAGTGTCCAGGCTTCCGTTTTTTTTTTCCTCCCTCTTTCTTTCTCCCCGCTCCTTCTCTCTGGCTTTGTTTTCTCCTCTCTTCTCTTAAACTAACCTGTATAATGTTGTCAGAACTGCTTGAGAATGAAGTGCTAAGTGTTGCTTTTTATGGGGAGGAAACAGACTGGAACAGCGGGTGTGTGTTTTCTGATGCCTACTAGACACACACACGTATATATACGTCTATATACATTCTCAGAGACTTCAGAGCGAGTGTGTTATGAATTACAACCTGTTCATTGATGAGATAGCCCCGAAACTTTAAGCTAGAAGATCATTAGTGTTCGAATGTGTTGCATTTTTCATATGAGTATGAGCATGTGTTTGTGCGTTTTTAGGGTAGATATGTCATTAAGGCACCTGGTGAAAATCTGTTCTCAATTGTTGTGGTGATTTCTGCTGTTTTAATTTGGACAGTAAAGGCGCTGCTAGCTCTACCCACAGTGATGTCGTGACCACTTAGCAATGTTAACTTCATTCCCATGCACACAAACCCTGCAGGCTCCACATACACACACACACACACACACATACACACACTTTGTTTTATGTATCGTGCCCATAAAAGCTCGACTCATAATTTGTTTTCCAAGATCGCAATGTGTCATGAGTGAGGAGTTTTTGTTTAAAGGGTGTGAATAATGTGTAGAAAATTACTAAATAAAACTGTCTTTCAGTGCATTGTGAAACAAAACTCGTTGCCCGTCTTCTTCCTCTCGTTTTCTGCAGTGCTTTGCTAAACTGGTACTGATGGGAAGAGCATGGAGGCATGGAGGCAAATTAGAACTGGGCTCAAATTTTAAAATGTGCAAAGAAATCTTACAAGTGTCTTTAATTTTGCAAATATTAATGCGATCAAAATGTGGCTCTCAATCAATCTCTCAATGCTGAGGAAAATTATTTAAAAGATTCCTGGATATGCCCTTCTCTCAGGATCAACATCAAAATGGAAGTGGGTTTTTTTTGCCCCACCCCTCCAGAAACTTTTAAGGAAATCAATTCAGGGAAAAAGTCCCAAAATGCCCTATCTGACAATTTTCAAAGAAAGTTATAAAAAAAATTCCAGGATCTGCCCAACGATCATATTTTTGCCTGACCCACTGTCCACCTCTAATCATCCTGCAAACAGACAAACACACACGGATTAAAAATTCCTTGGCAGAGGTAATGATGACCTTTATTTCTATACACAATACACAAAAAGAAGTTGTTTGAACCATTAAAACAAAAATAATTTAAAAAGACTGGCTACAAAAAGACTTACTTACTTACTTACTGCAGACAATACCATTTCTAAAAACTCTCTCTTAGTAGAGATATAAAAGGATGTCACTGAGGTAAACAGGAAGAGTCTGGAGACCCTGACAGCAAATACACAATTAAGTTTATAACAAGGAACAGCGACGTAAAAAATCTCACAAAAGACAAATCCTGATCATTTAAAAGTGATCTAAAATAACTGGAAGAAAGAGGATAAAATAGGGGTTACATGTTAGTTTGGTGTTCAGAACTGAGCTGCCTTTGCTGCTCATACAGGTTAAAACAAGTTACAGTAATCAAGTCTGAAATTAAAGAAATAATAATTCTCCAAGTCAGAGAGAATGAAAAAACAAAATGTAAATTTAATTTACTACTTTCTCAACCTGATGATCAGAAGAAAGATTAAATTCAACTACATTTCTGGTAATCTGCTCAGTGGCAGCAACAATCTGGTTCATTTAAAATCTGATGAGTTTTCAACCTGTACATTTGTCAAAACAATGGTGCTTTTATATTTATGCTTTCATGTGTTTTTTCTCCATTGTCTGCACAAAAGTATTTTGGTCACTTGAGCCAGAAGTTCAAATGACTTATATTCTGTGGGGGCTTGAATTCGATTAGATCCTCTTCCCCCCCCCTCCCACCCTCCCTCCAGGCCCTCTGCTGTCCCAGCTGACAGCTGGCTTACGAGCACCTCTGACTCTGCCTGAGGATGAGATAAGCTAAGACATGATTGGATGGGACTAAAGAAGGTTCCTGAAGGGAAACTGTGCAGTTGCATCAGAAAAAGACATGAATACTGCTGAGCAAATATTGCATTGCTAAAGTGCATGTTTTCCATCCCTGGAGTAAGCTGCAGGTTGTTTCTTTCTTTTTTTTAATATTACTTTTAAATTGATGTCTATGGTCGGAAGAGGCTGTTCATATACTGTACATCGTGCAGAAACATTTGTGGTAAGCGCTGCAGTGAAGGATCCTGGGATTCAAACAGAAACCTGATGGATGCCTGGATGTCAATGAGTTCCTTCACCACGACCAGCAGGAAATGGAATTACAGGCGATTATTCACACTCCTCGCAGCGTCAAATCTCAGCTTACACGTCTATGATATCTTTGTTTTGACTTACTTAAAAATAAGCATGTGTTTCTCTCTCTCTCTCTCTCTCTCTCTCTCTCTCTCTCTCTCTCTCTCTCTCTGTGTGTGTGTGTGTGTGTGTGTGTGTGTGAACGTGATTAGGTTTGTGGGGTGTTGGCCGTTAAAGTCAGCTAATAAAGTCTGTTCCCTTTCATTAGCGTGTGTTAAAACCGCCTGGCAAAATTAGTTTGTGTTGGTGTGTAGGTGAGTTGGACTGTGTTTGTGTTAACTAGGTAATATTTTGTGTGTTGAGACAGCATGCACACGAGTGCCTGTGTATGTGTGTGTGTGTGTGTGTGTGTATTTAATAAGCATGTGTTATGTTGTTAATAGCACACCTCGTTGGCCAGGCAAAATGAGGTTGTTAAACTGGTGCACAACTATGCTTGTGTACTCTATCTTAAAGACAGGTCTATATTTGTGGGCATGCATGTGTGTGTGTGTGTGTGTGTATGTGTGTCAGAGCCGCTCCACCTTCACACAGCTGTGTTGCAGCATGTGAGACGTTAGCATCATAAACAGTCCTCTATGTGAATTTTGTTCCCCTCTCTGCTAAACCAGGCTGACACCAGCCTATTGATTATTGTTACAAATGCTGGTCATTATGGCTGAGTCATGGTTGAGTTGCAAATAAGGATGCAGGTAAAGGTATAGAGGTGTTTTCATGACTATTAGTTTTAAGGTAAATCTGTCTTACCTGAAAAAATGTGCAATAATTTATTTTTTGATGGCAAGCAGGTGGAGATAATAAATATGGCTAATGCATTTGCAAACGATCATCTGTTCACATATCCAGCAGACACAGAGTGAATATATTATGTCAGTCAGTCCATTATTCAACCTCTTTTTTAGCTCTGTTTCTGTTCTCCAGTCTCTCCTGAGAAAATTATCTGTCTACAAGCTGAATGCTCCGTGATTCTCACTGGTTGAGTCTGTTAGTTGTTTGGTGCTCATAGTGGGGTTTTTTTTAAAACAGCTGCCTGCTGTGTGTGGAATCGACGCTGATGAAAGCGAGAGTGAACCAAGAGAGTAAAGTCGCAGGCTGTAAAACCAAATGATGAGCTGAGAGGTGGTGAAAACACTCCGTAGAGCTGAGGGGAACTGCAGCGATCTGTGGATTCATCACATCATACATAGTCATCTCATCCAATTTGTTAAGAGCTGCATTATCTGACTTGGAGTCTGTAGCAGCAGGTATTTGTCCCTGATCCTGCTAATCACCAGGAACACAGATAATGATCTATTCAAGCAGCTGCAGTCTCAGATGTGGCTGTTTTAGCAGCTAACTCCACACCTCGCAACGGGACACACTTAATTACAACATACACACATGAATGTGCACACAGGACCCCTCCCAGACATGCCTGACAACTGTGTAGTTTCACAAAGCTCAGATCCCTTGGATCAAAACCTAATTTTGATATGTATGACATGCTCCAGTCATTTTTCGCCTTTAAACAGGGAGGGAAGTGGAAAAAGTGAAAGCCCTACTTTTAGTTTAAGCAACTCTTATTCTGTGTTCTCTTTATGCAGGCTAAATAAGACAAAAATGATAGTTGGGAGAGGCAGAAAAAGAAAGACATGCCTGCTGCACACGTTTTTAAATCACGGTTTGTGCTTTTTATAGACATTAACAAATAATACACACACAACCAGTAGGGCAAAACTTCCCAATTGTGCTGATCCTTGTTTTAATCCATGTGAACAGGTGGCACGGTTTTCCAAATCTTAGACCGCTGGAAATTACAGGAAATCATAAAAGACCAAAATTCTCCACTTCAGCTGTATTCAAACATGCAGGATACAACAGCTTGGAGCAGGTTTAAACTGAAAGCCAGGAGATTTGTGCAAAGCCTCACTAGTAGATGTCTCAAACCTTTGCTTGGTCGAACTAGAACTATCTGTAGAACTAGAACTATTATGCTGCCACATTTGCCAAATTCAAAGATGGCCTTTTCAAAGAAAATCCTCAGGTTAAGTTCATTTGACGTCAACAAAGCAGAGTTCTTAGAGGTGAGCTGCATTAACATGCTTGTGTACAAAGATGTGTATGAAAGCTTTAATCATGAGTCAAACTTTTAGCGTCTGTTAATGAAGGCGGATGGAGTTTGCCTTTAATTTAGTGCAACTTTTATGTCTGCCTTTAATGAGTCGTATGTTAGCTTGGGCCTTTCCTGTGGTGCCTGCCTGCCTGTCTTCCAGTGCTAATGTGCTAATCTGCTGTTTAGTCCAACCAGATGGGCTTCTCCCCCCGCACCGGGGGAAGATGGGGGAGAGTGGGAGGAGGGAGGAGAGGAAGTCACCTGCAGAGATCTCCCCTCATTAAAAAATCCCTCTGTCGAAATTACAAAACCCACACTCAACCCACCCTTCTCTGTCTCTCCTTCCTCCACCCCCCTCCCTCAGGATAACCAAGCAAACTTTTATTAGGCAATGACAGGCTTAGGCTACATATGCACTAAAACATTTTCATTTTAAAACACATAACTTTTGCTATTACGCGTCTGCAGTGCTCTGGCATTTATGAACCCTTAAAATGGAGACTTTTGAATATGCTGCGGAAAAGAAAAAATGGTTTTGGTCCCTATACCTAACTTCCCACTGCATGACAACTGTTTAGGGGGTGAATTTTCATATAACTCACTCATTTAAATGATGAAACATTTGCATAATTAAGGATGTGGATGTCACCTTAGCAAATTTGAGTCACTTAATTTGACCATGCATTGAACTTGACCTCTCTACTCTGGAGGAATATACACCTGTAGTCACTGGATTCTGCAATGGCTCTGATTCAGAGCCATTTTTTTCAGGTGAGCAGTGTTTATTTGTAAACTTGAAAAGAGGATTTAACATTTTGTGAAATTTTCCGTATCCATTGGCATTATCAGTCCTACATCGAATGGAGCACCACTATTGGACAACACCAGGCAAAACCAGTGCCTATAGTCGAAAATTTAACCAATGAGGTTGTGGTTATTGAGGAATGGAAATTTGCCTCTTGTATACACCGGCATGCACATGAATAAATGTTCTCTATCATACAGAGACTACGTACAGGTGATGTGGATGTGGATCCTCTTGGGGTGCTGTCACATCTTTGCTCATGCCCTCTATATCACAATCACTCTCCCGCTATTCTAGGCTTTAAATACCTCATTCTCCTCTTATCCCCTCACAACCTGTCACATTCTCCTGTCAGCCAATCATTTACACCACCTAAACCCGGGACACCTGGCCACCTCCAACCGAAACCTTCCTTCCATGAAGTCATCCTAACATCGAGGTCCACTCCTCACCACCACCAATGTCCAGGCTCCGGGGGGAAGTCTGCTTCATACTGGAAGCACTTAAATCATCGGACGGCTTCCATTGGTGATCTACTTCCTGTCGGGGTCTGAGCGCCAAAGACTATACTTCTATTCACTATATATATATATATATATATATATATATATATATATATATATATATATATATATATATAAGAACTATCCACATCATCAGTCACCAAGGACAGAGACCCTGTACATAAGGAATATGTAGATGGGTGGAGAGATAGTCTCTTCACTCAGAGCACAATGGTTACAGTGTAACCTACAGATCATGTGTTTCAGACATGTTAGTATGGATGGAGATTATTTCTTAAAACGCTTGAGTGAACAGAGATGGTTTTCATATTAGAAAAATGCTAAATGTAACCTCAGATATCCAAACTCTTCCTTCACTCATGAACTATGTCTCCATCTCCCTTTCACACTCTCTCTTTGTGCAGCTTTTTACTCCCCTCCAATTACATGATCATATCCATCTAGCGTTAATGTTGGACAGTTAGCCTGAGGAGAGTTGTCATAGTTTGGCATCCACATCACAGGCCTGCTGGCATATGTGCTGACTTCTTATAAAACTAACACATTCCTTGCCGTCGATGAGAATAAAGTGAGAGCGAGAGATGAAAGTCAGAGAGATCAGAGAGTTAGATTGATATATATGAAACACAATATTATAGATAAAAAACACATATGAAATCCAATCAGGGAGAACAGATATACTCTTTTCATCATTCACACGCAGGGATACATGCAGATGCTAACACGCTGCCCTCTGAACGTCTATCAAATTCAGACCATCATGCATGAGCGCTTTCAACAACCAATAGGAGGTGAAGGGCAGAGGGTGGAAGGAAATCGAGATGGAGGGGAAGAGAGAGAGACAGACGCAGGAGAGGACGTCAAATCCTTCATAGGAGGGCAAATGAGAAATGACTGTTTAAAAGCCTTCTTATGGTTTATTACTCCACTCTTCAAGTGGACTGTTGACAAAATAAAGGACAAAAAAGGGAGGGGAAGAAAAAGAGGAGTGCAGGGCTTCGAGGCAGGGCTGATTTGGAACAGTTTGTTTAACAACGGAAACTCTGCTCGAAGAAAACTCCATGAAGCTCGTTGAGAAATCCCCTCGTATCATGGAAGAAAAAGACAGAGGGAGAGAGAGGAGCTGCTCAAAGCCCTCATATAAAATTTTGAACTCATGGATAAACATGTGACTGAGGTTAACAGTGGCCGTATCGCATGCACACACACACACACACACACAGACACACACACACACACACACACACACACACACACACACACACACACACACACACACACACACACACACACACACACACACAGGCTCCATCTTTCATCACAAGACAATTATCTCTTTTCCTGGACTGTCTACACACTCAAAACCAAAGCCGCTGGACTAAAAATGGGTCCTTGTCATAGTCTATTAGGATTAAATTTGCTGTATCCACAGAGTTGTTTCTCTCTTTCCCATTGTAGCCCCTTTCACTGTGTTTTGATTGCTCAATGGATTTGTTCCTCTCGCCACCTCATCATATTTAGGAAGATTTAGCTGCTGCCGTCAGTCACAGAGCAGCCCCATTAACAGATAACACTGAACCTGTTTTGCGAAGGAGCAAAGAGAGTGTCCTCCAACAAACCCATCTGCTCCTCCTCTGCCAAGATATGTATGACTAACTTTTAATATGACTTATGCAGACAAATCAAACAACACTGTCATTGTCCGTTGTGTTGCAGGATGATCCTCAGGGGGGAAAAAAATCCTGAATAGTTGCAGTGCTTCTTAAAATCAAAGTTTCCAGAAAAAAAAAAAAATTCAAATCAGGACCCATATAAAAATGTGTTTCATGCTGCCGGGCATGACCCATTTAAGATTGTTATCCAAGTTAAGAATCCAAGCTGTTCAGACGTCTGACTAAGGCTCCAATGTCAAAATTCAATATAATGTAATTACATTAACACAAAAATGACAGCATTCTTTAGCCCTACCCACCTATCTGTGAGCTCAACTCTTCAAACAGGCTTGTGTGGAGCACGAGTGAAACAGAAAACACAACCACTCTTCCGCAGTGTTTACAGGACTCCTCAACAGACCTCTACAACCCTCGATATATGAAATGATTACAGTATTTATTTCTGTTTCTGCTCCTCCTGTCTACCCTGTGTGACATACAGGCAGCACGCTGAACAAAAGAGCAATAAAGAAAGTAACTCCCGAGAAATAGACCATATACAAAGAATACCATTAGGGTATTATCTGTTAAGCTTGGTGTATTTGTCATTAATGCCTCACATACTTTAAGGCTCCAACACTGCTTGTGCCCAGGCAGCATTAATCCCCTGTGCAGCCCAGTAGACTGCCTGTTGTAATTACCTGCTCTCCTCAGAGCCCATTATGAAAGGGCAACAAACTGTCACATACACCATTAACTGTTCCAACGAGCCCCAGTAATACGGGGGTGTTTCTAATAAAGCCATAAATGCTGTTTACATAGCCAGACAGTCAAAGGACGAGGACACTGATGCCCCCTGACAGTAATTCCTGCTGATAATCTGTGTATGTCAAACCAAAAGACTTTTTCTTGGCTCAGCAGTGCTAGAAACCTCTAAAACGGGGCTCTCATAGCGCCACGCAGTCAGGATAGATTTAGGTAAAGAACGCCTCATTCTAAGCCTTTATGCTGTGGCTTTGTGTAACGTGTGAAGTGTAAATGTATAGACACACAGTATATGTTTATGTGTTTAACCTCTTTAGTCCAGTTTATGTATACAGCTGGACTTTATCACTTTGGTGAATTCATTTATGAATAATATACAGAAGGCAAGATAGACGGGACCTACCATGCATCCGCATTATTTAAGATCTATTATTGAGATCCAGCATTATTTAAGATCTGTCTGTCAGTAGTGTTGTGCATATAAGGATTTAATAACTTATTTGTTTTCATATAGTGCAGATTGTTTGAAAAGTTCATCGTTATCCTGTATGGTATACAGGTGGATTGTTATTATTATTATAATTATTCATACCTTGATCTGCGTTGTTTTGCATTAAACTCACTGTCACACTGATATTGTGAATTTAGTTAGGGTAACGTACTCAAAATGATATTTTTTTGGCATTTCATCCTTGTTATAAACAAAAAAAATAAGATGTAAAAAAAGATAGAACTGGGTGGAACAACGCTTTTGCATGCAGCATGCTAGTAAAATCACACATTGGGGCGGTGCTATTTCACCGTTGTGGCAAACTTTTTCTGGTACTGAGCATGTAGCACGTTTTTTTCTTAAAAAACAATAAAGCAGCTGCTCATTTAAAAAAAAAATATCAGAAAGACCCTAAAAGGCTGGTCAGAGCTGAGGGAAACCAGAGATGTACAAGTAGGTGATCTCATAATAAGCGTAATCATTTGATCAGTTGTTTATATTTGAATATTGATTAGTGCAGTCATTATGGGAAACCTGGGGATTGATGCATTATTCTAGTAAAAGCTGTTAATTACCTTATGTTTGCAAATCATGACATCTAAGTGCTCCTGTGCACCTGATATATTTGATTGATTGATTGATTTTTTTGTTTGGTTTTCCACCCAACCATGTTTTCAATTGATTAATTTAATCAATCGATTCTGCATCAGATAGAAATCAGTGCTCCTAGCAGATGTTAAGAGCAAATACAGAGTGGTGCTCAGACCGAAGGACAATCTCACTATTTTTAATAGGCCCTCTGCTTCCACATGGTAAAAATCATTTTCCTTATCTCATCTCCGGCAAACAAAAGAGAACAACAAAACAGGCCGATGAACAAGCACCACCTCGGTGTGGAGGAGTGATGTCAGCAGGTGTGGTCGGTGTCGTCCAGCTGCATCCTCCTCTGCGGGGTGTGAGCAACATCCTCACTGCCTCATTAACAAATCATAAAATGCTCACATGGGCATGTGTGTTGAATGTGTGTGTTGTGTTGAGCATGTGAGATAATGTTCAGATGGTCAATTCATGTGAAAGATGAAAGAGTAAAAGGCTGAGCCAGCTGAGTACACAAAACACACATACACACCAACAGCTCAACTGTGTCAAAATGTGTAGTTTTCTGGTGTAATTAGAGGGTTTGAGTGAAGGACTGCCAGTGCCTCAGCTGGTGTGCGAGTAGAATAAAGTCAACAACTCTTAATTTTCTAAGATATATAAATGATGCATGGATGATGGATACACAGATGGCCAATAAACAGAAATGATGGCGAGATAGATGCGTAATGATGAAAGAGGGATGGGCAGAATGAGGAAAAAGGCATAAAAGCGACACAAACCTTGGCCTTATTCTCTGCTCTATTCTATATTACTGGTCTACTACAGAATAAAGTAGGAATGTTAGAATAATATTCCGCTTCATAAACATCAGTCCAAACCATATTCCTACTAAATTCTCCAGCTTTAATATAATTTTTCTCTCGCTGTATGTGAACCATTTATTTGCCGCCTCCTCCATCCACAAGCTGTTACAAGCAGTCAACATCTTTGCAGTTTATTTGGAGCCACAATGACACGTGGCAGTTTTGCAGGGATAACAAATATCCCCCCCCCCCCAGTCCTTAATACATGGTGAAACCCCATAGTTGTGAATTCAGAGACTGTATAAAACACATATACACAACACTTACATGTGCGTGTGCGACGGGGCTATAATATGTTTGGACAGAGGAGGATGCCAGGCAGTACCCGTTAAAGGCTCTAATGTGGCGGTGGTTTCATGGTGGTTGGCACAGATCAGCAGGAAGAGGGCAAAGAGAGGGATATAAAAAAAAGAGGGAGTGAAGGGGGATCTGGAGGAGGGAGGGAAAGAGCGAGAGCAAACTAAAGAAAGAGGGCTATAGTTACAGAGGCACACCACAGGCATCAAACAGTGGTGGACGTATGAATTCTCCTTTCTCTTGCTGTTTCTCCCTCTGTCCTCACTTCATCTCTCTCTCTCTCTCTCTCTGGGTGGACAGCCCATTCACAGTGTGGTCCTGGGGCGATCAGAGTGGACCCTGCCCTCTCCACCCTCATTTTCTTCCCGTCTTTCATCCCGTCTTTTCTTCTCGTTGTAGAGCGAGGGGGATCAAAACAGTCATACTTCCCCTCAACTCATCTTTTATTAATCAGACCTCAGCAGTGTTTCGGGGGGAAGAGTGACGCACAAGGGTTTGTGAGTTTAGAGTGTGCCTTGTGCACACAAGAGCAAGAACATGCAACTGACCACTGACAAATACCTCAGGGTGTTTCATATTTCCACCGCTGCAAAACAGGCCATCGCAGAAAAACACCAGAGTGCTCAGTTTGTGCCTGAGTATGTGTCAAAGAGAGAGACAGAGAGAGAAAAAGAAATTAGTGAGACGGATGACTTGACTGCACCACACGACCTCCATCTCCCTGTCATTCATAAAGCCTCTCTCACTCTCTCTTCTTTTCCCTATCTCCCTCACACACACACACACACACACACACACACACACACACACACACACACACACACACACACACACACACACACACCAGCTCACAGGCGGAGCGGAGCGGATATTCTGGGTGGTGTTATTCCAGGTGTGGAGTCGTTGAGGTCTCCATGCTGTGACCCTGTTATCCTGGGAAGAGGGAGAGCATTAGAGGCATGCCGGGAGAGGAAGAGACTCTATATCAAAAACACATTTCGCCCCAAGGCTGTATCACTGCAGCTATATGGCTACAAATAAAGACACACAGTATATATACACATGCACACGTTTGCGTCTGCACGCACAAATGTGAATCGAGTGTATCCGCAAATCCTCCTGACAGACTTGATCGATCATTAACAGGAGAAGATTGACACGTACATGAAGTAATAACTTTAAATACTCTATCTTGTTTATGTTGCCAGATTCTCTGTACATCATTTTTTATCAAACTGATCAAAATGACGTACAAGACAAATCCTTCACTTTCATTTCTTGAAACAGAAACTATTCATGACATATTTTCACACCTCCCTTAGATCACCGGGGATCTGAATCTGATCTGACCTGAAGTTGGTTAGCTTCTAGATGTCTGCTGCAGAGAGAGAGGATCATAACATCATAACCTTCTGAGACGTGAATGTAAAACATCTCATTGCTCATAATTTTGCAGTGACGTTGCATTTGATATGATGTTACATCACTTTTTTTTGTATTTTTAGGGGTGCAAAATTTGCAATGATGATCACTTTTCATGCATGTACTGTGAATTGCTTGCATTTTCCTATTGTTTAATCCCTATGTATGTATTAACATGTATGCATTATAATTTATATATGATAACTTTTAGAAACGTCTGAGTTTTTGCAGAACAACAACAGTGAGTAAATCCACATCACTGCTTTTATTACTTTCAATGTCATTCTCATTATTTCCATTTTAGTTGATTTTTTAGTTTATTTTTTTATTTTACACTCACACTTATCTTACTTCTATTGTTATTCTATTAGGCCCTGGTTCTTGTATTTACTCCTGATACACTTAATATTTTATTTTCACTTAAATTTAATACTATTTTTTAATCTTGTATTGTATTGTTACTGTACTTTTGGGCAATCTCTGGCAAAATAATTGACTTCAGAATTAATAAAGTTCTATCTTATCTTATCTTATCTTATCTTATCTTACAGTATCTTATCTTATCTTATCTTATCTTAAATCAGCATGGTAAATCCTTGTGTCTGATTGGCTATTTCTGACCTATGCATACATGTGTTTAATTTTGTGACCATCCAGAGTTCCTCGAGTTACTAGTTCATTAAGTAGAAGAGAGCTACTTGATAAATGAGTATTTAACTCCTCACTTGATTCTTTTTTTAAGTGTAATTCTCAGAAGTTTGATCACCTGATCATGTTTCTAAGCATCCTGAAATCTCAGTGACGACTACACTAACTTCAGTCACGTTAGGGTATCTTTGCATGTCTGTATAAACAGTGTGTAGTGTGTGTAATGGTGCTTATTGTGTCTATATGACAGGAACAGTTAATACATCACCAATGATCTCTGATGAATGGCCTGTGGTGTTTCATATTGCTTATGCCTTCATGTTTTGGGAGTGCTGCGTTTGCATTATTGTGAAACCGTTTGCATCATCCTTCCTTAAAGTTCAGATGTCCTGAGTCTCAGAGTTGTTGTTTTTTATTTTTCTCCACAATTAAAACTGTGTCATTATGACTAATTAGATCCTCTTAAAGGCTTAAAGATAGTGAGGAACACTTTCTTGTAACGAGGCAATGACATTTTGGATGTACATATGTCTCTTCTGTGCCTGATTTAATGGAAGGCATTGCTTAAATATGGTAATAAAACAGGATTCCTTAAATCTGCACTAAATGCTGGTTAGACCTGGGCTGGACGCTGAGTTGCAGGCAGAGAGGAGAGGCGGGCTCACCGGACGCCATCACCGCCAATTCTCGATTTTAACGACTTTGCTCTTTGATTAAAAAAAATGCTTAAATGGTTCCAGTCGAGCCCGAGAAAGAGAAAAGAAATAAAACTCCAACTTCTAAGAGATGAAAATAACCGTTGTTCTCCGGTTTTAAGAGGCACGTGTGCTTGGGTTGGTCCGAGACGTCAGTTACGAGCTGCAGATGTTTGTACGTTTTTGTTTTTTTTATGATTGTTGTTATTTTCAAATTGCAGTGTTTCCGTCATGAGATTTGCACTTGTTTGAGTGTGTGTGTTTGTGTGTGTGTGTGTGTGTGTTTGCATGGGTGTGTTTGCATGTGTGGAGAGGAACATAAGAAGAAAAAGTGCTTAGAGCTTAGTTTGCCACAGTTATAATCTGTGCAGTTTTTAGCAGCTCATTATGAAGCCTAACGACAGGAAACTATGGCGGTGCTTGCACACAATATATACCTACGGTATGAATACACTTATTTCCTGGCAGTGAACAATACGGGATAACTTCAGCATAAACAGCCCCTCTTGCTAATGACCTCATGCACACGCAAACACATACACCTTTTCAGATGAAATCTTCATGCGGTTTCACGGGTTATGAGAGGAGAAAATGTTTTCACCTCTTCCTCGCTTGATGGAGAAAGCCATAAAAACAGCACCTGCTCGCCTGTTCTCTCCCCATCCTGACCGCCCCTTCTCTCTGCCTGTCTTTGAAGGGAGAAAAAAAGAGGCAGTGAGGTAATGAGATTTCTTGTTTTGTTCCAGTGTAACAGCATAAAACACATTACATTTGAATTTCTGCCCATTTTCATCCACAGCATCGTAAAATGATTAGGCAGGTTAGCATTTGGCACCTTCTCAAGGACAGACCGGGGTCTAACCTGCCAAGTTAAAGCACCTTCAGCCAGTAGGCCACCCTGCCACCGATCACCCCTCATGTATAAATCATCCAGGTGAAGGAGCTGATGAAATAAGCAGGTTACCTTGGCTTGCAGTGTATAGAGCAGAAGGTATTTTGGACCTGGCAGACACAATGAACCTGTTTTACGGTGTGGCCAATGCCAGCAACTTAATGGTTTACTTCCGCAAATTATGACTCAGCTTAGTAATGAATAGACCTTAGATCAGCCAGAGAAATGTGTTTAACTGTGTCTCCTGCTGACTCGGGTAAATATGACTGGAGCCGATCCTGCAGAGCTCTTGACCTCTGTTGACCTGATTTAAGTTCAAAGTCAATTACATACAGCACAGCTACATAACCAGATTATCATGAAAGACTCCTCACATCATTCGCCCTAATGCTAATGCTAAATGCACTTTTGAAACCGTATCATCTCTGGAAAGCTAGTTCTTTTAGAATCCCACCACACTTTGGCAGCAAATTTGACAGAGATTAGATTTCCTGGAATATCTGTTTAATCTGGGCACAGAGGCACCTTAATCTTTATTGAGATGGTGTTACCTACAACAGCCAGAAGCACTGTTTTGTTTTTGTTTTTCTTTGTGGCCAGAATGCCAAAATAATCTTTATTGATAATAATACCCAAACAACATTTGTCTACCTCTTTTTGACCCTGCCCTGAAGGAAAAATCACATTTGGCCGTAATATCTCCACAAAGTGTTTTGATTAACAGAAAACGACATTCAGAAAACCCCTCATATAAACTGTATCACTACCACACCATAACCTACTGTACAGTTTGGAAAGCATTGCTTCACTATCATGTAACCCCAGTCCTCACCTCTCAACCCATAGCTCTCCTTCTCCAATCAAAAGTATTCATCACAGTTAAAAGTGTATAACAGAACATTCAGATACCAGCTTATTTCAATCAGAAGAGACAAGTAAGTCACACATAAGTGTTTATTACAGCAGGTGATATGTGATAATTACTCTGTCAGAAAGTCTTTTAATAACCAGACGAGGCCGACTGCAGTCCTAACTTCAAAGTTATTGCTTTCTCTTATTTGTGTTGAGGAGAAAAAATATTTTGTGCAGATGCTGACAATGCCATGGTGTAGCAAGTATGTGCATGTGGATGCGCATGCATGTGTATCTCTGCAGACGTATGAACCTATGTACATGTGTATGGTTATGTTGTATATGTGTATATACAGTACTGTGCAAAAGTCTTAGGCAGGTGTGAAGAAATGCTGTATAGTAAGATGCTTTCAAAAATACAAAATTTAATTGTTTATTTTTATCGATTTAAAAAATGCCAAGTGAGCGAACAGAAGAAAAACCTAAATCAAATCAATATTTGGTGTGGCCACCCTTTGCCTTCAACACAGCATAAATTCTTTACAGCATTTCTTCACACCTGCCTAAGACTTTTGCACAGTACTGTATATATTTTTAATGTATGTTTGCCGACCTATAAATAGTTTTTTTATTCTTTTATTTATCTATTTTTTCCCACATAATGTAGTTTATAAACAAGGCAGTTGTGTGCAACATGAATGTGCATAAATATAAATATATTCTTTCTGTAAAAAAAAAAAAAGAAAGAAAGAAAAAGAAAGTCTTTGGCACTTAGATTCTTCAGGGAGATTGTGAATGAAGGGCATCTGCCCTGAGCAGCAGCAAGATATGAGGTCCAGAAACTGGTGGTGGTGGTGGCTAATGACTCTGCTGAGACTTATGAAGTTAATTAAATTAGTTGTGAATCTGTGACATCTGTGCAGTGATGGGGAGGTGGAGGCATGCACATAACAGAAGCATGACTGAACTAGAGGTACAGAGAGAATCATATTTGAAAATACAGCTGAAAGTTGATTGGCTAACAATGTAGGTGTGTCACTGTGCTATGGATAGATGTGACCAGCTGATGAGAACATCTACCTCAATTTACAGCCCAAGACCATGATAGTATGAGAAACAAACTGCAGGCCTCTTACTGCTGTATAAGGAGCATCATCATCACCACTGACATTAAAGGGCAAATGTCCTGCAAATATCAGTGTTAATGGCGTAAAACCTGATGGATTAAAACAGTTACACATCAGCTGCTCATGGACTAACTACAGTTTTTGTCACAATTTCTCCATTGCCTCACTTCCCACCATCATTCCAGTCCCCTCCCAGTTCTTAACACTGATACTTCTGGCATTGATAAAAAAAAAAAAAACATATATATACATATATATATATTTACATACCATGAAAGAATTGTCCTAAATGTATTTCGTTCTGATCTCACCAAAACAATGATGGCAACTGGTTTTGATCAGCGAAGCATTTTTGATCTGTGAAAAAAAGGGGATTAAATGCCAGTCCAGCAGCTTGAGGCGGTAACTGAGAGCTTGAGTCATGAGCTCGTGTCTCTTTTTTGTGTCTGTCTGGTGTGGATGAGACAAGCTATGTCAGCCAGAGCAGGAGTTTGACTTGAATAACATCCGAGGAGCACAGAGGCCTGAACAAACGGCGTCACGACCAGAACTGCCTCGTAAAAAAAAATTCAATAAATGTCATACATCCATCAGTTTCTATCAAGCGCGTCAGTAAATAGCACATTTTCAATGGAAGGTTAACTTTATGAAAGACAGTAGGGGTCACTTCACTTGGATGACGAGCGACTCTCGGCCAGTGTAAGCAGGATATGCTATCAGGGGCCCTGGCCCTTTTGCTTTGCAGTGTTGGCACAACTGCAGATAGACATGAGTTCAAGTTATGACTTTCCCAGTGGAGCCATACAGGGATCCAGCAGTTATTGTCTGGGATTCTGCCCCCCCAAGTGGGGCTGCAAAGGGGGGGATCTGGAGGGAGGCAGATGGCTGAAGCTGGACTTCTCTCTGTTTAGATCAGATCTGTGTCTGCTGTTTGACTTTTCTCTCTCTTCCAGCTCCAGCACTGAAACATCCTGACCTCAGAAAAGATCAAAATGACATTTTGCAAAGCTGTGGAAAGGTACTGGATCCTGTGGAAACCAATACTCTCTCTCTCTCCAGCTCACACACATACGCGCGCACGCACGCGCGCACCCTCCCTGCCGCTCATGCCACTTCCGCCATAAAAAGCCTGGCACTGATCCACGTGCCCATTAGCACGCGCTAAAGAACTGTTAACAATGTATTACCCAGATTCCCCTGTTCTGGCACGTCTACCCCATACCCCACGTCCCTTCAAAGCACGCAGGTAATTATGTCAAAGGTTTTTAATAAACAGCCTGTTGAGTGCGCAGTGGGTTACACCTTCCTCCAGAGTGACTTTTAAAACGACGAACGAAAAAAAATGTGCACGGCTCTGATTGGCTGAATTACCTAAATCACCAGGTGAACGCGCACCTGCACGTGATAGTTGGTGTAATTCAAACAACCAATACAAACAGATGTAATAATGACCTTTAGCTTGGCAAGATTATACAAATTTAATATGTTATAGGCCTAAATAAGCATTAAGAATCTAGCCATATAAATTATCCGCTATTTGTTAAAAGTGCACACGTTTTTAATTTTAAATACATTTATTTTTATGAGTTTATTGTAACTTTAGCTGTTCAGTACAAAACAAATGGTGGTTTAAGACTATTAGAGAAATAGAGAAATATCAGCCCGAGTCATTTGCAAGTGGGTTCATGAAGCTCGTCGTGAGCAATCTGCGATTTTCACCAAACCAACCTGTCGTTTAAGTGCAGCTGCAGGCTGGAGCTGAGGCCTACATTTTAAAAATGATCCATTCAAGTTCAGGTGCTGACAAATGAGACACTTAACACAACTGACACCGTGGAGCATCTTACTCACACATGCGGAATGAGAGAAATGCGCAGAAATAAAACACATTCAAGGCCCAGGATCTTTTCCGGTTAATGATATGCAAAACGCAGCGGTCATTCCAAAGGATGTATAGACCTGCCAGACTGCAAATCCACAACAGAGGAGCTCGGCGACAGAGAGTTTCCTACTATTTTTAGAGTTAATGTTTTTACAGAGAGAGCGCCAGGCCTCAAAGACAAACATTTCTCCTATTTATGTGTGGAGAGACGGATAAACTTATTCTAACAACACTGCCTCAAAACACTTTCCACTCATAAGCCTATAGATGCGTCTTTATTTATAGATGTTGATCATTTGCTTAGAACAATACAAGTTTAGACGTTTTCTCTCCCACTTTTCTGCAGCGACATTCCTAGAAGGGTGAGCCTTGTTACTTAATAATCTTCAGAGGGATCATCACTTAATTATCAGTTTATCATCACTCAATTATAGGATGTTAGAGAATTGTACACCAACGACACAGTGCTTAAGAATGGTGTGAGCACCAGCGCACTTGCTGACCTAAAAAGAAAGAATTAAAAACAAAAAATAAATACTTAAACGGGATTTATGTGGAACAATACATGTGATTTTATTTCAAAGAGCCATATATTGATGAAGCAAAATTGGATATCATTCCAACGAAAATGTTTTCTTTGGTGAGGGGTAATTAAGGCCAGTTAAGAGTTACATGATTTAAGGACCTAATTAGATTCTTTTCTGCTGAAGGAACAATTTATTCTAACTGTTAAAGGCCATGAGAGCTTAATTAATATTATAACCCTGACTATATCATCAAATAATACATCACGAATACATTATTATTATTATTATTTTTATTATTATTATTATTATTATTATTATTATTATTGTTATTATTATTATTATCATCATCCTTAGTTTCACCTTTTTCCTCCATGTCAAATAAGGGAATATGAAGAATAAGCATAGTTTTATTTTTATTTCGTTAACAATGATACATTAGGCCTGACTGCCTGAAACTCCAACATAATGTAAACTTAGTTAAACCTCAGCTTTTGTCATGTTTGATCATATGAAGAAAAATGCAAATTATTTATCTAAACTGGCAATAAACCAGGACTAATTTACGTTTTTGGTTAATGTCGATTGCAAAGTCACAAAGACAAAGAGGAAACATAAATAATTGACGTGTGACTGCTAAATTTATATTTCAATTTTCTATACATTCTTTCCATACATTATCAGATTTTACACGCTCATATTTTAGTTGTAAAAGTTGAGAGGGTATTTATGCCAATGCCAAAGCTGTACGCTTATGTCAAATCGAATCTAAACTCCATTTCAGACAGAGTGAATTCTCACGGGGTTATTGAAACAGCGCATTTTTAAAAGCCCACGGGAAGTGAACCACAATGCTTTTGATCTGATAACCCACACGGATATAGGCACAGACTTTCCCCTTGACATCCAATCATTTACTTTGAATTTATGTCAATAAACGATGATGACGTGTTGTTTATTTAACCAACATATAATGAGAGGCCTTGAGTTCTGTACTGTAGTGATTTTGATGAAATATCCCTAAACCAAATAGGAAACTTGAATAATAGTAATGATAATAAATGTCTGATGTCATTAATGGTATTTCATCAAATGCAGTGATTACGTCATCACCTTGGTAGGTGCATGGCTTAAACTTAGCTTTTTATTTAAGTATTGTTTGATCCAGATATGTGTGGTGGTCAGTGTGTGTTCATTGGAATCTGTAAACCGGTTTCAGTTTGAGCAACCCGCACACGCGCACAACACATGCGCGCCGTCTCTACCTCGTTTATTTATAGTCAGGTTGTCTCCCTCCATATGTTATAGCCTCCACGCGCGCCGACACGCATTCCCCGCGTGATCACAAGCTCATTTATGCGGCCTTCGAAGTGTGGAAGATTATTTCCAAATGTGACAATCCTGCTCATCTCTCAAATCACGTCTCATGGTTGCGTAAAGTCACTCATACGATCCATAAATGACACATCTTAATCATGGTCAGACTTTATTTATTGACTCAGAGTTGGAATATATTATTACAATTTCAATGCGAAAGATCAAAGGCGCTGTAATTATAATTATTATTAATCTGACATTTTTAAAGATAAATCTTTAATTAATACTTCTATTTTGGCCATGCCTTCCTTCAGTGGGCCATTTAAACATTGAATTTGCCTTTTATTTAAGTTTCACACCTTTTTTCAAATGAACATTTGTGATGTTTGTAGTGAAACACTGGATTTGTGCACTGAAGTCAATATCACCAATATGCACATTGTTAATTATTATTAAATTGGTAGGCTAGAGGTTTAATGAAGCCGATTTGTAGCTACTGTCCAGACATGCAAGAAGTTGGATGACAACGTTTGCAGAACACACGACATTCACGCACACAAAGCCTATAATTAGTTCAGAAGTCAGATTTTAATGTCTTTTGAAGGGCACAAAAAGAAAAGAGCTAACTTTAAACATGGTTTCTTTCTATAGGGCCAGTGGCCATAATGAACAGCAGCAGCCTAACTAAAATGTATATTTTGGCCGCTCATAGTTGTAATGATTATCACATGCACAAAGTTTTGAGACATTTTAAGAGAAACACCTTCATGCATGTAAGAAATGTTCATTTCCAAGATGAGGGCCACAAGTGTTCACCGTGCAGGAGGCACTAATGGGCAGATACGCAAAGCATGTCGGGCCGTTGTGTGAAAATGCGCGCAATGCTCCAGAGAGACGCTCCTCGCGCTCCTTCGCCTGAAGACATGATTCAATCACCAGCTTTACTTTTACCACATAAGGCGGCACGAGCGCCCCCCATAGCGGGCGGGACTAGGGAAAACTTATGAGGGGCTGTGATTACTCGTGATTGGCTGCTTAGTGTTGTGATTGACAGGTCCTCTTCTCCGGCTCTCCTCTAAGCTCCGGTTGTTGACACTCTCCAAAAGTCTGCACGGCTCTCACGGATAACAGCGACATTATTACAGCTCGTCCCGGCTCCCTCTGTCCGGCTCGAGGACGGGCAATCACCGGACTGTTATTGTGGATTCTCTTTTTTTCGACTATCTTTATTGTTAACTTTCCCTGCAAGCTCGTGTCCTGACGCCGTCTCCTTCTCCTTCCTCCGTCCCGAGACAGAGAGAAATGGCAGAGAAGCGGCGGTCCCCGTGCGCGCTGAGCGTCAAAGCACATGCATTCTCTGTAGAGGCGCTGATCGGTGCGGAGAAGAGACGCAGGACGGCGGGAGAGGATGCGGTGTCCCCTGGCTACGAGAACGGAACAGATGTGTCTGATCTAACCGGGAGCCCGGGGCCTCGATCCGACCGAGCCTGCTCAAGCGACCGGGGCAGCGAGGCAGAATGTGCAAGTGACGGATCCCGTAAGTAAATAACAAGAAAGAACAACTTTAATAATAATTAAAATAATAATAATAATAATAATTGCACAAAGGCTCTTGAAATGGTTAAAAAATTAAATTAGAGGTATATCCTAATAAAGGTGATCATGTCTTTGTTTTATTTTTTAAACCAAATAATTTATCACTAACATCATATCATAGGCTGTGATTGTTTTTAAAGCCTTTAACGGGTATACAGCAAATTATTTAACCTGTCAAACACATATTCAGTATCCCATTACTATTTTACAGAAAAACTGTGAGCCTTGAAGCTGGCATTTATTTATTTATTTTTACTGAGAGCTGGTTCTTTTAATCGAGGTTTGCATGCTGCTCCTCTCCTTTTTGCCGACAGAAATTCAATAATACGACGCAAAAGATGCAGAGTGTGTAAAAAAAACAATGAGAGGTTTTGCCCAGAGACACACAGTGGAAATGTGATATCATATCATGGCCTTGGTCTAGTAAATATGTGTGAGTGTGACTAATGTGAGACGCTTTATGAGTTGTGTTGCAATCATAAACACGCCAATTAGCAGCGTATAAATGCAGGGAAAGGATGCTAAGAGGTCTGAACAAAGCATAAACCGACTGGCCCTGACAAATTAATTTAAATGTGCTGCACGTTTAAAATGCGCTTGGCTGAGGATCACTCTTTGTGTTCGTTGGGCTTGTTAGGCCCATGTCTAATATCCATAAATTTCCAGCACCTGGCGAGGTCCGTGTTGAACAGGCCAAATAACAACAGCCGTGAGACACATAAACACTACTATTAGGGTGTCCTTTAAACAAATCATCAATATTAAAATTCACACACGCCCTAATTGAGCTTAAATTGGAGTTTAGGCATGTGATAATAAACTGTTTTACTGTATCGTTATATACTATATGTATATTATTCAGTTTTGTAGAGTGACCTTAGCTTAAAGAGACATATAATATAATATCCGTTCGAGGTCCGAGCTCTCAGTGAACCAGCTGACTATTAAAGAGAGAATACTATTACTACGCATTTTCATCTCCATGAAATAACAGCTATACAATAAAATATATCTTCAATAAAATTTATTCTAAAGCTTTAGTTCAGAATTACAAAGGTTACTCAAGGGACCGTTACCATAATATACCTGATAAGTTATATTTATAGGATGTGGGCCTACACAGTCAGCCTTGATGATTTTCTCTGTCGATGTAATAGTTCGTCTCTTTGTGCGCTTTTAAAATACAATTGATTCTTTTCTATGAGTCAAATCGTCTCCAAGAGTAACACCTTTACGTGAATAATGCTCGGATGGATGTGTCGTTTTGAAAACGTGTTGATTCCCCCTCTATCCGTGCAGCAGAGATTGAAGATGCGCTGCTGGAGAGCCCACAGCCCACAGCTGTGTGCACGGCCCCGGTAACCGGGACCGGAGAGGAGACCCGAGTGGACCTGCAGGGATCGGACCTGTGGAAACGGTTCCACGAGATCGGCACGGAAATGATCATTACTAAGGCTGGACGGTAAGATGGAGTTCACAGGAGAATGACATACCATCATGTTCAGGAGGGGAAACGTGACGTGCTCGGAGATTGTTGATGAAAAAAAAATATACCGTATATATTTGTTAAAAGGAAATGTTCATAGTAAAAATGCATATTATGAGTTTTTAGAATATTATTTAATAAGATAGCAGTCATTATAAATATAAATCACCATTAAAACAGATACAGATCAGCTGATTTGGTAATTGATCGTAAAATAATCCAAATCAAGACGATCAGCCTTTACAGTTTTTTCGGTTGTTTCAGACCTTTTTATTAAGACATATTATCATCATCATTATTAATGTTATTATTGTTGTAAATCCTAGTGTGTGGTTGAGCTGAAATCTCCTATGCAGATGATTTATTTGCTTTTCCTGTCAGACGGATGTTCCCCGCTATGCGCGTCAAGATTACGGGCTTGGACCCACACCAGCAGTATTACATTGCCATGGATATAATCCCCGTGGACAACAAACGGTACAGGTAAGACCACGAAGCACGCACACACACACACACACACACGCACACTCAGTCACTCGCGCAATGCATGCCAATGCTACTCTAGGTTGAGAAACCTTGTGGATGACATATCTGATAATGACACTGGAACTGTGACTATAAATAGAATTTATCAGTGGTTTAAAACCTCACACGCATGTCCAATAGAAACGGGAGGATTCCAGTAATTTTCGGTCGCATGCAGTTTTAATTTAGACTCCATATAGGCCTAGGCTGCTCCTGCTGCAGCACAAGATTCTTCAATTGTGCAACCTCATTCCGGCTCCACAAATGGCGCTTGGCACCGGTGTTTTGTCACGGCGGTTTTGCCGTCCCTTTTGGAAAAAAGGCCTTTTGGATGCCTTAACCTCTCCAGCCTGGAAGGTCAAACCAACAAATGTTATGATGCAGAAGAGAAAGCGTGTTGTTGTACAGCGTCAATGCAGCCAAGTCCTTGCACGCTATACACTGCAGGTCTATCATTTCAAACTTTCAAAACCCGTTTATAGCCTATGTGAACACATTTTTAGCGGCCGAGTGATGAGTGACATCCTGAGAGGGCATGTTATTCAGCCTGTCTCACAAGATATGGCATATAGCGAGGTTTCCCTCACATGCACTCGCTGCAAAGAGCTGCAGGCGACAACGCGCCGTGGAGAAAGGGGAATCTGCAGGTTTTAAACCAAACGTTTAACAGCAGGTATTGAACACACCTTCAACCAACTAATTACTGTGTTTTTAGCTCAAGGCCATCAGAACCTACGATATATCATTTTAAGCTTTGACAATAGTAAAACATGCTTTAGGCCTTATTTAAAAGTCAATGCGGATATTGGACTTGGCAGGCGTGTCGTTTAACAAATTCCCATGAAATGTTGCGCACAAGAAAAAAAATGTGCAGGATTCGTGGAATTTGTGGAAAAATACATATCAGGCCTGTGTGCTTTCTTTAGGATAAGTAGCTAAAATATGCAAAGATAATATGTAGGCAGTCGAGAGCAGAGCGATAATACAATTCTGAGTTGAATAAGGGGTTTAATTCAGATCATAGATTATTATCCAGATTGTCTCAATGTCTCAATGTGTCAGTTTGGGACGAGGTTTTCATACACCACCCTGTGTGAATTGTGAAGGTACGTGTACCACAGCTCCAAGTGGATGGTGGCAGGGAACGCGGACTCCCCTGTGCCGCCCAGAGTGTACATTCACCCGGACTCCCCGGCCTCAGGAGAGACGTGGATGCGTCAGGTGGTCAGCTTCGACAAACTGAAACTGACCAACAACGAATTGGACGACCAGGGACATGTAAGAGCCACTAAGGCTGGAAAAATAGTTCTCATATGTGTGTGTGTGTGTGTGACGCTCAGGCTCAGTGTGGACGCATTGATATTTTTTCTCAGTTATATAGTAGCCTACTATTTAGTCATTTTGATTTATTGATGTGAAAATTCTTCAAATTGTTGACACATAAAAAGACTAATTTAATAAAAGCCGAACTAATTACAGAGATATGCTTACATAATATATATTTTTTAAAAATCACAATTCTGATATTGTTGCAAGCTCTTTAAGTTTGGGGTCAGTGTATGTTTGGGTGCATGCATCAATGCATGCTCATTATTCACCAATCATACTATTTAAACCAGTGAGTAATATGAAATTGTTGCAACAGAATTCAAGCCTGAAATAATTTTTCCCTGCCTGCACAGATCATTCTGCACTCCATGCACAAGTACCAGCCGAGGGTCCATGTAATCCGTAAGGAGTGTGGAGAGGAGTTATCCCCAGTGAGAGCAGTCCCGGCTGGGGAAGGCATCTGCACCTTCTCCTTCCCTGAGACTGTGTTCACCACCGTCACAGCGTATCAGAATCAGCAGGTAGAAAAGCTGACCTCCACACAAACACATTTCCTCTTAAAAGCATCACCATTGGACCAAACACACTGAGCGACATGGTCAACAAACCCCTGTTTCCAGCATGCAAGTAGACAGAGTGTCCTGCTGCCACCAGATACTCTTGTTTGTTCTTTTTGTACAGAAGATACCAGAGAGTGATGGCTGATATAGTATTAAAATACATACCTGCAGCTCACACTGCATGACTATACCTTCAGCTGTGAGTTATGGGGCTGTCATGTGTAAATGAGTAAAATAAGACGAAATAATTTCATATGTATTGTTAGAATTGTATGTTTTGCGCTGTGGTCAGATCTGCATTTTAAAAGCCCTTTGAGTGTGAGTGCATGTGTACGTCTAGATGTGTGTGTGTGTGTGTGTGTGTGTGTGTGTGTGTGTGTGTGTGTGTGTGTGTGTGTGTGTGTGTGTGTGTGTGTGTGTGTGTGTGTGTGTGTGTGTGTGTGTGTGTGTGTGTGTGTGTTGCAAAACAGAGAGAGAGTAAGAGAACAAGCCTGCAGTCAGTTCAACCAGTTTTAACAAATAAAAGACTTATTGGAGTGATTGTTGAGAAATAACGGTTGATTTTTTTTTCAACCACTTAAACATCTCCATATCATTTGTGACTCTCACATTTTCTGGATTTTGCTCAACAAATGTCTTGGTGAATGTCTTCAATGAGGGAGACCTACGGGTTTTACTGGATTTTTGCAATGGATTCGCCAATGTGAGCTTTAAAGTAGGATGCTAGCTGGGTGAAGTCAGAACATGGTAGTGATGCCTATAAAAGTTCCTTCGGATGTGGGTCACAGAGCTGGGCCTTCAACACCACCCACAGCCTGGCCAGACCCACGGCCGCCCCACAGACATTAAACACACACACACACACACACACATACATGCAACCCCACATATACTCAACCCATACAAGCAGCACAATTAGCAGCTAAAGGTGCTCATGAATGTATTTATTTATACATCTGAGTGAAAGATTACAGAGAAAGAAATTGATTTTGGCCCCCATCATACAGCATGTGTTATCATGGTCTGTGTAATAAGTAGATTTTAAGAAATAATTCGTTTCATTTTACTTTGCAGATTACAAGGCTGAAAATTGACAGAAACCCATTTGCAAAAGGTTTCAGAGACTCTGGCAGAAACCGGTGAGTTCATTTAAACCACAGAGATTTTCACATTATCTGGTGCATTAGGGCTAATGTGGGATGCATGGCTGCATTATATTCTGGCTTGGTTGTGGTTTTTGTCACAGCCATTTCAGTCTGATTTTATGGGGAGCAAAGCTATGTATTTATTTTTCTTCAAATGGAAAATGTACAAAAGCCTCCCATTAAATCTGTCCTTAAAGGTAGAAAAGGAATTGACTAAACTGAATAGATGTGGCACATATGATGATTTCGTCATTATTTAAGCAGCGATGCATCTTCATTTTAACGTGCTAACTTTAAAGGCTAATTAATTCTTGCACTTGCACAGCTACAGGCACATGCCTGCAGAGGGAAAAATGTAACCTCACATGCAAACCTAAATGGAGCGTCAGATTCCAGCCAGCCTCGGGAACATAAACATCAACAGCAAAATAATAAAAGTCAAGAGTCTCCTGAAGAAAATCTGTATAAACACATTTTTAAACATATATAAACACAGTATTAAAACAACACCGCAGTAAAACTCCAACAGTCTCCAAACAGCCACTCCCCTGAGGCCTCACAGAAATCATTAGAGGAGGGGAGAGAAAGGAGGGAGAGCAGAAGAGGTGAAGGAACGTGTGAGACAGAAAATTTGAGAGAGAGGAAGGTA
Source organism: Chaunax sp. Z400 (assembly GCA_037577475.1). NCBI lineage: Eukaryota > Metazoa > Chordata > Actinopteri > Lophiiformes > Chaunacidae > Chaunax > Chaunax sp. Z400. The sequence continues at coordinate 15,702,117 of CM075202.1, read as the reverse complement.
GAGAATGGCAAACTGGATAACCCTGACAGTTGACCCTATAAAAGTTGAGCTCAGGAAGGTTGAAAAAAAAAAACCTCCCCTTAAATATTACAGGAAGAGTTAAGCAGTTTGCTAAATAAACTTCTGCTCTGATAGGCTGCTTTGGAGCACACAGAACCACACCAGGCAGCTTGTCTAAATTATCACCGTGGCTACAACCCCACGGGGGGGAAGACTTTTATCCTCACGCTAACGAGAGGTAACAGAGCGCTCGCATTACCCCGCCACAGCAACCCTCTGCCCCACCTAGAGGAGGAGGGAGACGCAGATCGGGGGGGAAGGGGAGTCCCACCTCATAAATCCTTGCTGCAGCTTCCTGCTCCTTCGTCCTGATTCGCCCGTAAAAGCCGTGTGAAAGCAATTACATCCAAGCACCCGGCTGGCAGCAGCCAATCGCAACGTGGCGTTTATGCCCCTTCATTACCTGCGGCCTCCGTAGAGATGGCAAAAGAGGCCCCACGGGTGACTAAGATGGCCGCCAGGTGGTCGGAGCAATGTGTAATCCAGTGAGGCATGCTGGGAGAGAGCGCCTGCAGCTGTGGCGGTGACCGAATCGGTAAATGCTGATGTTTGTGTGTGTTTTACAGGATGGGTCTGGAGGCGTTGGTTGAGTCGTACGCATTCTGGCGTCCATCTCTGCGAACGCTCACATTTGAGGACATCCCTGGCATGGCCAAGCAAGGTAGATTCAACTAACTATTATCTGCCACCACTATGGTAAGCACTTGGTTAGGTTTAGGCAAAAGAAGTATGAGGTAAATGTTGGGAAAAGACCCCGTCAAAGTCAGGCCTTGTACACCCACGCTGTGCTTAAACTGTTTCCTTAAAGAAAACATAACCATTGGTCGTTTTTCGACGATGCCCCAATCCAAAATGTTTTCTATCCTGATAGGATTAATATATCTCAATTTTGGATGTCTATACAAAGCACTAGTTCAAACCAACTTTTAGATCTCTATAACTCATTAGACTCATTTTAAGCAGGGCTTCCTGTGAGCCTGAAAGCTCAGCTGACAGCTCATTGTGACTAATGAGGTGAAGTGTTTGTGGAAAAATTCAATTTTAATAAGGCATCGACTGAGAGACAGTCTTTAATCAGGATCTGTCGTGTCTGGCCGATGCTAAATTTGCCTCATAAGGTTATTATCAATGCAGTTTATTAGTTCAGTGCATCCCTAGTTATTTTTGGCATTCGAGCCAATAACCCAAACAACCACTGAAGCGGATTGAAGTTTCACTTCTCTGTTTGTCTGGCTCTGTTTCTTTAGGGGTCCCAGGAGCTCATGGAGGGATTACAGCATCACCTCACCTACTCTCCACCTCCCCATGCTCCTCCCCATTCCAGGTCTGCACCCTCAGCCCACCTGATTACACCTGCAGCCGACCTACGCACCCTCTCCATCGTTACAGCAACCCCCCGGAGCCCTTCCCCCCTCCCAGAGGGCCATCAGTCTATGACAGTGAAGGACTCTGCTCCCTGCCTCTCCCTGGTTCGCAACTTGGTTATCTATCCAACCCCACCCCGCAGGGTTACGCTGGGCTTCGCCTCCATACACCACCCTACAGCCTGTATGGTTACACATTCCCTCCCTCACCACGCCTCGCTGCCAGCCCTGATAAAATGGCTGCCGCTGCCACTGCCAATCATCAGAGCCCCTTCCTTGGCTCAGCTCCCAGTGGGACTCTAACAGACAGTCTGGGTGTGCTCAGTGGAGGACAGCACGGCTTCTTGTTTGACTCTCGGACTTTAGGACTGGCAGGTAGCCAGCCAGGAGGTGGAGCCTCACAGGTCACTGCCCACATGGGCTGATTTAGACTCTGGACGTCTAGGGTTGTCACGAAAAAAACCCCGAAATGACACCCTGACAGGGGTGTAAGTTGCTTTTGGTTCAGGACGTTCTACTAATCAATCATCCATGTGCTGAACAAGCATCAGGCTGAATCAGAGATGAGTGACAGATCAAGCCGTCGCCTCTGTGAGCATGAAGAGCTTGTCAAAGCCTCTTTAATAGAAGGGAATATTTTTACCGAGTTCTTATCGTTCAAGTACGTTCTCAAGGACACCCCTGTGCAGCTGCAGTGGTCGTTTAAGGGAGAAACTTCCTGCGGCTTTGGATAAAGGAGTCCAAACGATGTAACACAGTGACTGAGCTGGAACTGACTAAGGATTGGCCAGAGACTGGGCTGGCCCAGGCACTCAAAGCAAGCACTTCAAACCCTGGCAGGCCCTAAACATATGACTATAAAACACACACACACACACACAAATCTACATTGCCTCCTTGATCCTGCCTATTTTGGATGGAGTTACTGAACACTGCTTTTTGTTTTTATGGGATATATTGACTAAATACCTTTTGTCAATTAAATTCATTGTCATCACATGCCTGATGGTGTCCTGGTGTTCTCGATCATGTCTTTGGAATAACAAACACGTAGCTCGAGTCCATACTCAGACTGTTAGAAAAAAACCTTTTACACCTGACACCAGGAGCCTGTCGCATATTCACATGATAACACCATGTCCATGGGAGACATCCCAGTGACAGTTAAGGACTGATGAGGTTGAAAGCTGCGGGGAGAAAGACGGATGACGAACTGATCCACACATTCTACGTCTGGTTTGACAGATGCTTACTTGATGCAACTTGATGTCAGGCTAAAGAGCATCTTACCCTGTGTGACACAGACGTCTGTATATAGTGGGGGTGGGGGGGCAATGGGGGAGGGGGGGGGGGGTGTATATAAAGGGCTGTGTGACCCTTCGCACTTAAAAACCCCAATGCACCTGCTTGTGCTCTTTAGATTGGGACAGGTATGCAACAGCCGACCCTGACCATGACCGAAAAGCTTTTCTCTGCGAACACGCGCTATATCAGCACGCCCTTCTGTGACCTGTTTGAGCCGAATAAAATACATCTATTTGTGTTACGATATGTAATCAATATCTATTAATTTAATTGATTTTGTATTGGTTATCAAGGCAATTGTGAACATATGTGCGTGAATGTTTTAATTCCACTTTTTTTACTATAGCAATCACAGTGCTTACGATATAGTAAGACAGAGGACTGAATGCCTATGTGTGTGTTAGTCGTTTTGGGCCTGTGTGTTTTGGTGTCACACACTTTGGATGCCAGAGAAACGAAAAATACCGCAGGAGACGCGGCGAAAGGACTCTCTGGCGGGCAGATACACACACACACACACACACACACACACACACACACACACACACACACACACACACACACACAAGCACGTAACACATGTCTTTATTGTGTACAGACCAAGCAAACTAATACCTAAAACACAAGGCAGGGTGTGTGGTGAATATGAGTGCGAGGGTGTGAATATATATGTGTGTGTGTGCACATTTGTGTGTGTGGTAACAGGTGGTTGAGCTGTCAGCGAGTGTATGACCTCACAGTCCCAAAGTTCATGTCGATCCTTGAGAATCCCCCCCCCACCAGCACCTCTCCAAAGTCATACCACTCTGCTGAAAGCACAAGCCGTGATTTTCTATTAAGTTGTTTGCTGTCACTCCAGCGTTGTCATTTTAAGCCATTTTAACACCCCAACAAGCACTCTGACTAAAGACTCCGAGACACCAAGATCATCAGACGTCCATCCAAAAATAAAATTTGAAAAGAAAACAAGTGCAACAAACTGAATCTCTTGAAATGGCCAGTAAAAAGGAGCCTTTGTCGGTAAGGATACAAAAATAAACATTTAAAACAGAAGACATCATAAAGTTTGGCAGCTAAACAAAACATAGTATTAAAACGCCGCTCTTGTTGTCTGCACAGACTAAACTGTGCTATTTTCACTTCACATTTGTTAAGGACCACAACCCTGAAAAGAGGCATTGACTGTATGTGTAAACCTACAAACGACTATCTTATATGAGCTCGAGTCAATCATACATGAAAAGAAATATGGAAGCCAACACCTGGTTACAGTAGACTTGTGTTTCTCCATGTGCAGATGATTCAAATGATTTTTAAGTGCAGTGAAATTAAAATGTTCCCAACTGAGCAACATACTGTGGATCTTCCAGTACAACATTGTGGAGCTGTAATTTGCCTCCTGTTAAAATTATGTGGAAAGCCGACGTGTTAATTCAAGCCCTGTTTGCATGACAACGGTTTTGCTAAAAAGTTTTTCCTTTGTTTTTTAAAAAAGTTCCGTGTTCATACTGTTGATCAGCAAAAAAAAAGTTGAACCTGCTGTAGTATGCATGCCAGGCCAGTAGTTGGCAGCGTAACTTTTCAAAATCAACACCACAGAATAACAGCACGAGTTCTGTCCATGCATGACTATCAAAAGGTAGTAGTGAAGCGGGGTTTTCAGAAAAGTTGTGTTTTGCCGGTTTACACGGTGGCGTTCCCAAGTATTCATCCCGAAAGATGCTGACCCTCCTGCTGTCACCCATTTCCTCCTCAGCTCCCCTGTCCCTCCCTCAGTTGTCTCCTGTCACTCTGAAGGTGAGAGGTGTTGACGAGAGGAGCACATGTGAGAGGGGAGATGAGGGGAGAGAGAGCGGAAGGGGGGAGGAGAGCTTATTTTAGAACGCAGGAATGATTGGCTTGTTGTTTCTGAGTGACAGAGGACGGACCCCTGCCTGGTGCATCGGTACCACACACAGAGAAACACACAGAGGCTAACGCAATGCTAGCTGAATCTCAGTCTCAGTTACTTTGAAAAGTTAGCTTTGCTAGGAGTAGGCCTACATATTTGGAGAGGATTTATTAAAAATAGATTAAAGCTGCAGAGCATCTCAGGCACACACACTCATACTCACACAGACACACTTTTGCATGGTGTCAGTGGTCCAGTGATTCTCGGCTGAGGTGGGGATATTAACACTTGTGTTTGACCAGGTGCCAGTGTGACAGATCTGTCACGCTGTCTGCCTGAGGACGAGGACAAGGATGGCAGGACAGAGGAGGAAGGAGGGAGGGGAGGCAGAGGTCAGGGACGGTTCGAGAAATCGAAGGAAATGAAATGAATTTGAAGGAAACCTGTCAATTTATTAGTTGCTAATGACTTTTTGTTTTGGAAAATCCCAACAAGAGGACGTCCAGACTTGAGTCTGAAATAAAAGGCATAGGGGGAAATAGTCTTCATATAGTTTCTCACCCAAACTGGTATTGCTGTACAGATACTATTGTTTAAATGAATAACAAGGCAACACACATATTAAGGTGCCAATAGAGACATATTCGTACGTCACCACAGTCGGTGTGGTTCATCCTCTGAGGACAAGGAACATTCTAGACCTGCCATGCCAACCCAGCTGTTAATTTTCTGGTGTTGAGATTTACCACTTTAGCAAGAGGATGACACAAGTAGTAGGAGCCACCATCTTCTGTTGATGACAAATATCCATATCAAATATTATGTTTTCTGCTCTAGATCAAAAGTGTTGAACACCAGCCAACCCGAGCAAATCGATACAAATGCATTATATCTGACATGAAACACGATGCAACATGTCAGTTTTCCCAACAATTACGTTCATGTGTAACTTTTCCACATAAGAAAGATACATTTTGTGAAGATGTTATGACACAAAGATAATATACTCTTTTTAATCAATATGAGACCAAAAAAGGTTAAGTTAAAGGCTGAAACAATGCATGTTTCACTGCAGACCTATCAAAAGCCTCATTTCCACTGCATGGTACTGACCCAACTCGACCCAACTCTAGTCACCTTTTTTGCGTTTCCATTAGGTAAAAAGTACCTGGTACTCCTTTATTAGTGCCTTCTCCATTGCGGTTCCAAATGGAGAAGGCAGGCACTAAAAGGTCACGTGAAACGTTACAGACCACTGATACCAGATACCAAGGTGAATCAAGTCGAGTCAAGCAGAGCCGGTACTACGCCGTCGAAATGCTGCTAAACTCACTTCCTATAAGCCTAGTGTGGCATAGGCTAAAGCCAGGAAAACAAATCTTAGTTCAGACTGGCTGCTTTTCAGGCAACTGCGTAATGCATGCACAGTTGCATTCAGAAGAGCTAAAGCCGAGGCGCGTTTAGCTCAGTTGGTAGATCGTGCGCCCCATATATGGAGGCTACAGTCCTCTAGCAGCCGGCACAGATTCAATTCCGCCCGTAGCCCTTTGCCGCATGTCTTCCCCCCCACTCTCTGTCTCCTGCATTTCCTGTCATCTCTTTGATTGTCCCTGTCAATTAAAGGCTAAAATACCCCAAAAACGTATCTTTAAAAGAAAGAAAAGCCAAAACCGAACACTTCTTCCCCAAAATATCAAGCAGTCTAAACAATCCCCCTGAAATTTTGGAAGACTGTTAAGTCCTTAGCTGGAAATACAAACAGCACAGAGCTTCCTCCATGCGTTGTCGAGGACTCACAAAACATTTCTGATGAGGCTGAAATGCTTATTGGTTGTTTCAACTAACATTTCATTGACTCTGGTTCCTTGTTCCATTATCTCAACGTTACTCATGACAATTCCTCAACACTTTTTTCCCTGACTGTCATGCTATGGTTAGTCATCCCATTAGTTTTATGCTGGTAACAGTTTCAGAGGTCCGTACAGCCTTCAAACTTTTAGCCCCAAAAAAGTTGGAAGGTCCTGATATTTTGGAGCTTTCTTTTTTAAAGCTATTAGCTGATTTTATTGCCCCACCTTTAACACATCTCTTTAATCTCTCTTTGGACACTAATGAAATTCCGCTGAAATGGAAATCTGTCTTTGTTCTTTCCTTGTTTATCGGCGGTAACCAGACAGTCCTAAACAACTATACACCCACTCTAAATTGTCTGTCATTAAAAGCAAAAAGCGGTGAAAGCAAGAGAACTAATGCTAAGTTGGGAAAAACTGTTCAATGGAATTGTCTCACAAAGTTTCTCATGTACAAAATGATGGCCTCTGGCATTTTCAAACAGTGAGTCTTGGCGAAATTGGAATAAACCTATTTACCATTTCTTTCCTCTACACCCACTGCCTGTCTTCCCTCTGGGAATCGACTACACAGAGCTCTCAACACAGAAGTTAGCATTTGCATAGAAGCCAATTTTGTGGTTTTAGCATGCTATGTGATTGAAGTGTGCATTTACATATGGGCCGACGACGTGACCACGTGATTGCTCTTGCTCAGAGGGGAGTTGCGGCGTGCTGTACGTGACCAGGCATATGAACTGGGGAGTCCGCAGGTGAGATCATGTTGGGCGGTGACAGGAAAGTTCCCTAGAGCACAGACTTGAGTTTGGCACAGAAACTTGCAACTGTCAGAAGTTAAAAAAAAAGAAAAAAAAAAGGTGTGTTTGTATCAGATGAGCAGGATGTTAGAATAACAAATGACAGTTTAGACGAGCATGACTTTAAATAAAGGAAAATCTTCATGTTTCTGCAAGACAAAATGACTAACAATGGTTTCTCAAACAGAAGTTTTGCACTGATCTTAAAATGTGTCAACACTTGAGAGAGTTGAATTTCAAGTAAGAGTGTTCATTAAGAATGAAATTTCATTTCAGGGGTCACATCAAGCTTGTATGTTGCAGTGTTTCTCAATTCAAGGAGCCAAAGATGTGTGGAGGAGAGAGGACAGGACTGAATACTGGAGCTTAAAGGCTCTTCTGCCCCTGTTGTTGTTCCAGAAATTGCACCTGTGCTCTGCGGGGGGGCTTTCAGCTGGTGATGTGCTGATGATGTTGCAGGCTCAGCTCAGCTACTTCTGCGTGACCTGTTAATGGCCTAGCAGGTATTTGATGACAGTTGCAAGAATCTGAGGCTCAGGGTGTCCTTTACAGCCGCTAAATCTTTGTCATCAAATCTTCCTCACTAAGCTGATTTACAGTCAGCTCCACAGGACATGTTTCTCAGTACCCCCATATTAGACACCCGATGAACTCTGATCTATGAGGGAGGTGTTGAGAAATAATTATGACACAATACTTTCCTGTAATCTTTCCATGTCAACAAAAAAGGACACGATGCCTCTTTCTAGCTCTGCAATGTACAGACACACAAGCATACACACACTCATGGGAATACACATCATATTCAGTATATTACACTGTGTTCTTATGTGAGACACAGAAAAGGTCTGATAGACTGAGTGTCGGGCCATAAAGAAAACACACGCTCTGCCATGTCTTGTAAATGTCTATCAGTTCTTCAGCAATGTGATATGTGGCTGTGTCCCTTATGAGCCCTCCGGCCAACACTTAACCAAATGCAGGACAGTTATTCACAGCTGCCTTAGGCAGATAGATTTAAGGGCTGAGGTTTTTTGGGGGTTTTTTTGGGGGGGGGAACTTGAATTAACACTTGATCTGAGCACCTGCTAAGCAGTGGCACCAAAGAAGAGAGGAATAACACCCAAAGTACAATGCACAAATAGGATGTTATCAATAAAAAGTTCTATAAGTAGGGTGGGTTAAAAAAAATAGATATTGCAACATATCAAAATATTTCTACTTGTGAAACATTATCAATACACTTGTGCAAATTGTAAGCATAGGAACATTTGGAATAGATTCAGCTACTTTGGTTTACCACAACCAGAGCACCACTACCCTCGGCCTCCTATGGTGATGCTGAACAGACTGGTGATTCTCAGATGGATGGAAACTGTACGTCAAAACAAACAAAGAAATGCAACCTAATGACGAGACATGAGCAGCTGCTGCCAGAGTCTCCTTATCCATAAAAGGGCTTCTAACATTACTGACTCTAAAGAGTCCTGCAACCTCCCTTCTGATGTCTGAGCTCCTAATCTAATCTCTGAGGCTGAGCCCAGCCACCCTTCTCCTTTTGGGCCGTTTGTATCCACGGTCTCACTCTCCTGGTCACTAGAGACACTAATGACTGTAGGTGAGGGATGGAATGTAGATCGACTGGCAAACATAAAGCGTTGCCTGCCAGCTCAGCTTCCTCTTCACTACAACACCCAAATTACTAATGGACACCTTTCCATCTCACCCTTCATTTTCCTGTCACGAGTGAGCAAGATCCCAAGACACTTTCTTTTTGGGGCATCACCCGAGGGGAGCAGAGAATCATGACTTCAGACATGGAGGGGCTGATTCTCATGCTGGCTGCTTCACACACAACTGCAAATCAACCCTAGCGCATGCAGAAGGTAAAGGACTGATGAAGTAAACGGAAACATGTCATCTGCAAAGAGCACACAGCGTATGTGATGTGTAATTGTGGGACGCAATTCAGCAACATCTCAACATTGAAAACATCAGACATCCCGCCAATAAAGTGAAAACTTGCAGCATGAAAGTAAAAATGCCAGTTTGAAAGTTTGAGTGTGCTAAAATATATGATATAAGCCGTTAGAAGTACGGGTCAGCAATGTGCAGGTTACTGATCCACAGCAGATGCAGCCGGAGATGAGTGACAGGGTCATGCCAGGGTGGGCGTGTTTGTATGTGTATATCTTCTGTGTGAGTATATGCTTCCATAAAACAAAAATAGTGCCCCTTTCCGTGGCCCCAGTGCTGACATTTTGCTACTAATAGGGACGGTGCGTGTGAGTGTCCATACATGTATGTGTGTGTGTGTGTATTTCTGTGGATGGAGCCCTTGCCTGACCGAGGCCCTGTCCAAGTCTTAGCATACTCATTTATAGCCGAGCAGCTCATCAATCTTAATAGAGGAGAGAAGTGCAAAGAGCCGATGAAATGCAAGACATGATCACTATTCACTCAACGGGGGCCGAGGAGAGACGGCGGAGCGGGGAGGAGGGAGTCGCAGGAAGAGATGAGAGGAGTGGAGATGGAAGAGGCTGGGTGAGGGAGCACAGAGGGAGTGAAAGTGAGGAGGGAGTGGGGAAGAAGAATGGGGTGAGAAAGAGAAAGGTCACAAGTTGTTTATCCTTGGAGGTGATAATAATGATCTGATCCTCTCACTGTTCTGTCTGCAGGCCCTTTTTTTACACAGCCTAGTCTCCGACATCTGTATAAACGTGAGCTGGAAAGACAGGATGCTGGTGTGACGTTTTGACGACACATTTTGGGTGCAGCCCACAACCGGAAGATTTAAGATGCAGCTAGGAGCAGTTAGCAGCTAATTCAAAGAAGAAGAACATCAACCGAAGATGTCTTCAAACTGGCGAGACCCAGGAGCTCCTCACTACTCCTTACCTAGCATGAGCTAATACGGCTAATGCCATATGAAATATGCTGAACAGACATTCTACACACACACTGTCATACACACTCTTTTATTTTTATTTCTTTGTTATAATAATGATCCTACAGTTTGGTTTAGCAGAATGTCTGTTGACTAGTACATACTAGTACATACTGTGTCGGCGGCAGAGCTGGATGGGTCACATGGCAGGTATTAGATCACACTGTGCTCTGAGTCCTGACCTGGAATGGGTGTGTGTGTGTGTGTGTGTGTGTGTGTGTGTGTGTGTGTGTGTGTGTGTGTGTGTGTGTGTGTGTGTGTGTGTGTGTGTGTGTGTGTGTGTGTACGTGTGTCAGTGGGGGTAGGAGGTCTGCTGAGAGGTGGGGAATGGCGAGAGGATATTTGGCAATGTGCTGTGAGACCGTGCTGACACAGGACACTGCATCTTCATACAACAACAGTGCTGTCACTCTTCAAGGCAAAAAGAAGGATTCGTTCATTTCTATTTACAAATAGATTGGGCGCTGTTTACCTGCTATAACATCGTAATGCTACTAGGGAAATAATGTCAGTAAGGCAGAGATCGCACTGTAAATACAATAGCAGGTTTGAGGTTTGAGTTTAGCCAAAATAATTTGCTAATTTACTTAAATTATTTCTGTTAATCCAAAGCAACTGCAGCCTGTTGAACAATAAAGTAGAAAACAAATGGACAAAATATAAGATGCGTCACATTAAATTCATCCTCTTGAGCTTGAGTTGGATGATCAGTGTGAATGAATCAGTGTTGAAAATGTATTGGTAATTGGAGCCGTTATTTGCTTACATTGTGCATGTAGTGTCATTTCCCAATGATCCTGGAAACGATCACCTGGCATGAACAGATCTGTCGTTTGCAGTTAAAATTGGATTCATTTGACATTATTTTACTTCCAGTGGGTTAAAACCCTCATTTTGGCTCTTTTGCAGAAAAATATATATACTTAAAAGTTAAGTCCAAAGGCTTCCATTGTGTCTTAAATATTATACCCACACATGCATTAAAACAGTTTTGGTCATTATAATCATTCCTCCTGTTCATACTGGCTGTGAAAAAATCCCTGTGAAAAAAGATGGACAAAATTCGGTCCCTGATTGTGGAATAATGAATTCTAAACTTCAGTGAAGGCTAATTTGACACTAAAGCAGTTTGATATAATAATCGTCCAAATTGTTTATTGCAAATTTAAAGTTGGAGATTTGCACTAAAGACTAACTTTGGAAGGCACCTACTTTAAGAATAGATTTTTCCACAATCAGTATGGAATGGAGAAGTAACTACAGTAAAGAAAAACTGTTTAAATGTACAACTGGACGTGTGGCGTAGAATAGGCTGTTGTGACAGGTCTAGTGGAGACAGATAGGAGTCAGGAAGCAAGCCCAAATAAGAAACTACACTTTAGAAACACACGCAAATGAATTAACATGTAAGAAAACACCAAACATTAACATAATGAATGTAGTTTAGGGAAAATCTGCCTGCACTCTCTCTGTCATTCTTGTGTGACTTGTTCTCCAATAACTTATAGGAGCCTATCCTTTTAGAAGACTCCTGTCATGTGCACTGGGAGTGCATGGGTGGGCAGGTGCATAGGTAGACTGACAGGTAGGCTGTGGGCTTATTACAGGCTGTCTGACAAACATGAGACGTTTTTCTGTTAGAGAATTTAATTTATTGATGACTTTTATTTACAAATATAACAGAGCATGCTTCTATAATTTACTAATTTACCAAACCTAGATTTAAGAAAGACTTGGAAAAAAACCATCTTAAATAACCATAAATAAAGGCTTGCATTGGTGTCTAAAAAGATGACACAAGATGCTCATTTGTATGCGTTAATGTATCAAACCATAACCAAATATGTGTCAAGTAATGTCATTGTATTAACTTCAGATTTGAGCTGTATGCTGAGGCAGCTATTTTTCACTGTTGTCTGCCAAGTAGGTTATGTTTTCCCCCTTGCTGGTCTGTTGGTTGGTTGCTTGGATTGTTAGCAGGATTATGCTAAAACTACTGGACAAATTTCCACAAAACATAGTAGAAGGATGGAGCATGGGCCAGACGAGAAACCATTAAATGTTGGTGTGGATCCAGATTAAAAATAGGGGCAGAGCCAGGATTGTATCAGCCTATTCTTAAACATAGCACGATTGGGCATTTTTCAACATTTTCCCCATTTATACAATAAACTACTGAAGCCATGAAACCTTGCAGAGGAATGGGGGACAGGTTAGACAAGCTAAACTGAAGCAATAGATTGTTTGGCCTTGGTGGATGTGTGCCTTCCACTGAGCACCATTATAGTATATAAATGAAGCCAGAATATCTGAATCCCAGTCTGACTCTCTTTTATACTGGCAAATCATACTTTACTGTGAAAAGTACAATAAAACTGATCAAGAAGGATCAATATATCATTACACCTTTGATTTAGAATCATAAAATGTTACATAATAAAAGATGATGAAGAGATGATGAGAAACTCGATTGTGTGTTTCCTTTAAAAACACGATTTATCTTATCATTACATCAGACGTGTACACTTGTTGGTCTATTCGGCGAGATAATTCAAGCTCACATCAAAGCAGTTCAAATGTTTAAAACCTCATTCATGTTTTGTATATTTTGCCTGCAGGTCTGAAAGCCAGGAACACGGAGGGCAGCGCTGTGAAGTGAACCTGGGTAAGCCTGCAACAGCTGTGAGAAACCATTAGATCTGCCATTCCTCACACTTCAACAGCCAACAAGACAGCGATTTATGACGGCCGGAGAGGGTGAGAAAGAGACGGAGGGAAAGAAGGACAGAGAAAAAAGGATGGACCGGGAGAAAGAGACATAAACATTGAGGAAGAGGGAGAAAGAACGAAATAAACATAGACAGGACGAAAGAGAGATGAGTTGCAATGGGATGTGAAAAAGAAAGCAAGAAGAAAGAAGAAAGAAAGATAAATACACAGAGAAAAGGGGAGAGTATAATAGAAAAAAGAGAGAGAGAGAGAGAACAAGATGGCTGACTGGAATAGTTTGGAGTTTGATAGCAAGAAAAGATTTGACCATAACACACCTGTGTATGATCCTGTTTTCTGATTCTCACACTGTTATAAATAGGACTGGTTGTTACAATCCCTAGTGTGCCGCACGTGACCAGTGCACACATGCAGATGATAGTCCGCTTTATTAACACTCTAAGACTCTAAATCACACATCAGCTCCAAGGTCAAGCCTTAAGCAGAGAGTGATCAGACAAGCAGCTGAGCAAATAGCGGAACCGCTCTACAGCCAAAAGGCGTAGCAGGCAGCCACTACACACCAGGATATAGCAGCATCCTTCATAGCTTTTGACTTAAGAGATTATTGTGGTAAACAACTGTGCCTATAGCGAGGTCAAACGTCAGCTAAACTACAGAATGATGCTGTGAGGGCCGTTCACCAGTGCAGGTGTGCTTGACCTCATGTCCTCCAGGTAAGGAACAGCCATCTTACATACTGACCCAACCTGCTGCTCCAAGAAATGAAAGTTACTTCCTGCTCCAGCCCCCCCGACCCACCCACCACCCACCTCCACGTTTCCTCCTGTCACATTTTTGATTTCTGTCTGCGGTGGGTTGGTCGTGTGGAAAGCCTTGCTTATTTGTTCTTTTAATACAAGCTAACCCCTGTCCCCTGGTGTGTGTGTGCGTGTGTGTGTGTGTGTGTGTGTGTGTGTGTGTGTGTGCGTGTGTGCGCGTGTGTGTGTGTGTGCGTGTGTGTGTGTGTGTGTGTGTGTGTGTGTGTGTGTGTGTGTGTGTGCGTGGTCCAGAGAGCACTCTCCCATGACAACTACATCAACGACCCAGAGACGGTGTCGACAGAGGACTACACCACACTGGGGAGGACACACACATTAACTCAACACACATTAACGCACACATGCATACACACATGCACACAAATAAACTTTAACACAAAAACACCCATATATCCTAGAAAACTAGAGCAAATAGAAGATTGTGTCTGTGTGTGTGTGTGTGTGTGTCTGTGTGTGTGTTTATGTGTGTTTGGGTCCTGAGGAAATCTTTAGCATGTGTTAGATGAATCCCCGGGGCTCTCACTCTATTCTGATTGGCTAGCTAGCTTGCTGTGTTTGTTTCCACAGTGACAGGGCTGTCACTGCCTTCTACCACCCAGGTAGAGCTGTCAATCAAACTGGCTTCCAGCCAACCACACGCAGGCCTTACCACACACCGATCATAACACAGATGCAATGTCATTTCAAAGAGATTACCAATTGTCTGATCATAATGATCATGATATTAAGATTTTTTCATATTTTATTAGAAATAAATAAAGACATTTATAGAGCGTCTGCTTTATGTTGGAAACAACACTGGTTTCTCTGATGCAGAGAAGGACTCAGGACACAAGGTAAAGTTCAAAAGGCCGTCTCAAAGAAAAAACAGAAATCCAAAAACCAGAGAACAAAGCTCAGTGAAAAACTACAGAGTAACACCTGGAAAACAGCTAAACAGCTGGAAAGCAATGATCACATGAAAAAAGGATGAACAAAGACAATATGGCATTGTAACAGGAAAACCAGAGGAGACCATGTGACACATATACTGTATAGATTTCAATCAGGAGAGACAAGTGGTTGAAGTAAATATGATTGTTGATCATCAGATGATATGTCATCTGTCACAAAGTTTTTGGCACTTAGACTCTTCAGGAAGATTGAGATTGAAGGACATCTGTTCTGAGCAGCAGCAAGATATATATCCCCCTTGGAGTCCAGACACTGGTGGTGGTGGTGGTGGCTAATGACCCTGTTGAAGCTCATGAATGATGGAGTTGGTGAATCTTTGAAGACTGGGCGGTGAAGGTGAGGCGGATGAAAGAACTAGAGGAATGAAAAAAGTCATATTTAACAAGACAGTAATAAGATGATAGGCTGGCAATGAAGGTGTCTCGGATTGGATAGATGTGACTGGCTGATGGGAACAGATGATAACTCAACTGACAGCCCCAGACTGTGATAGCAGGAAAATAAGACTGAGCATGCATGAGAGGTATGAATGACAGAATGGATGGAGAAGTAAAGTATAGCCTGAGTGTGCAAAGGTTTAGTCTTCCTGACTGAACTTTTGCTTGAGCTTCATTCGTTTGTTCCACTCGGTCATGGCCCATTTCCTTCCTGTGAGGCTGGAAATCATAAAGGCCATCCAAGATTGTTCAGTGGGGCAGGTCAGAGGCTGTAGCTTGAAGGAAAGAGTGCATAGAGTCATAGAGGACTGTCAATGCTTATGAAGAGACTGGTTCGATTTGAGAGACATGGAGTCGAGAGGCTTGAGTTTAACTGTGACAGGGTTCAGGATTTTTTTCAATCTCATAAATCCAAATGAATCTGGGACAGAGTTTCTTCAAGTCTGGAGTGGAAAAATAATAGCCAAACTCTCTGACCTGGGGTGTAACCCAGGACCGGTACGCACAGCCAGGCGTGGAAGTAGGGCAGCCCTGATGCCTCTCCAAACTTTAAGACAGCGTCTCAGGTGGTGCTGCACGGAAGAGACAGTGACCTCCCCCTCCTGGGGAATAAAGGAGGTTGGTAGCCCAGAGAACACTCAAGTGGGGAGTGGAGGGAGAGTTAGGAAAAGCTGTCAACAATAGTTATTGTTACATTCAAAAAACAAACAAACTAGACAGCACTCAGAGCCTGCAGACCTCCGCCAAGGCAACTCAGTTTCCCCATTACATTATTGCACCTAAAAACAGTAGTCCCATGATAATATGACTCCTTGACCACGAAAACCTGCCCCTACCAATCACATTGGTATTATTTGTTCCATAGTTAATAAAGAAAAGCAACATTTCACAATGTTTTTTTTCAGGATCTAGCTCATTAACTTTTGAAGATACATGAAATTTGACAACAAACTGAATCAGCATATTTTTAGCTACAATTTCATTTGATTTGCAAGTCTGTAGCATTATTATTTGTTATCTCACAGTAGTGCATTTTCCGTGAGCCCTATCAATTTAAATATTCTGGATCACCAGATCTGGATTACTTGAATCTTACTTTGCATGATTATAGATGAAGTTAGAATCAAAAGTCTTGTAAGTGCCCCAATTTTCCAATGGTAAAGAATCCATTAAAACATACTGGATCGGGGCGCAGTGGTTAGAGGGCGCACCCCACATACTGAGGCTATAGTCTTCTGGCGATCGGTGTGGGTTCGATTCCACCCGTAGCCATTTACTGCATGTCTTCCCCCCCACTCTCGCTCCCACATTTCCTGTCATCTCTTCAGCTTTCCCCATCAAATAAAGGCGAAAATTCCCCCAAAAATATCTTTCAAAGAAACATACTGGATCCAGATGATGATTCAGATCACCAACAAAATGTAATGGATTGTTCTCTGGACCACCTACCTCTACCCCACCTCTGCATTTTCATCAAAATCTGCTCATACTTTTGTCAATACTCCTGCTAACAGACAGACAAACAAACAAAACATACAATCCAATCAAACACTGGCAAAAACATAACCTTTACTGAAGTAATAAAGCAGAACACACAACAGGCAATGATTATAGAATGCTGCTGTTTCTAATTTGATTTAGACAAAATTATAAGGGTTCATTTTAAAAGAGGAAATATTTCAGTGTTAAAAATCCAAAACAGCCATTATTTAACCACAAATTGTTCTTGCCTGAAGAAAGTTGGTCATATCCACTTTGGGGATCTTCCACTTGGTGTTGTTCATTCTGCTTTTCTTCCTTCAACCTTAACAGTCAGCCCCTTATTATGACAAAAAATAGAAGAGGGTGAATTTCTAAACAATCACAATCCATCTTTGATAACTGACTTAATTTGTGTTTTGTGGTCTCATTGTCTTAAAATAAAACCCCAAACCAATGAGCAGTCAGCAGCTGGATTTATATTAATATTGTGAACATTTGGTGTAATGGGTGGAACTCCCAAAAAAATTAAAATGAAATGAACACATTTAATGTTTTTATATAAGTCTGTTCTATAAAGACATGAGTGGTAGCTACTTGATTTGATAACAGACATCTGTCATTCCTCACTTCACCTCTCTGCACACTTTACCAGTTTATCATTATATTTGCAACATGCACTGGTGAATTGTTAGATTAAGGCCACATCACTCAAATTTTATCAACAGTCAACTATTCAAATTATGAATTATGACATTTGTTTCAAACACTATGTGTATCTGGGAGAGAGTCATGCCTGGCTGTATGACCTGGCATCGCAATCAGCAGATCAATGGCCAAGAAAGGCAAAGTTCTTACAGTATTGTATATATAAACTGCAGTCTTTACACATAATCATTGTGGGTATTTGTACCTATAGTACACAGGTATAATCAATAATAATTATGAACACCTTCTATTGCGATAAAACAATGCATGGGCCCTTTTAGTGTATAATGCATGCTTGCTCATTTAATTGTTCACCTAAACACCTGCACCGTTTCTACTATAAGTCATATTTGCCATGGTGATAAATGTTTATGAGTCAGTTTTAGCACAACAGATACCTTATGTTAATTGAACTGTGTTTTCATCTAAGCATGTTACAATTCTATAAAAAAATTTTTTTAATTTTGAGTCCGTACCTTAGATTTTTGACAAAGGGGTCATGCAGCCCTGCTGCAAAGACTAAAACTTGAGCCCTTTTTATTTAGGAGTTGAGGCATATCTGAAGCGATGAAAAGCAGATGTAGAACAATATATGAGTGGGCCTTGCAGAGCATTGTCACAAACCTGTTCAGACATAAGACATTCAGAGAAGAGAGAAGGAGATAGACAGGCAGAAAAACGTCATTATTACAAAGGCCTCTCCGGGTCCCATGAGGGGCATTCATATTTGTTTTTGAATTGTGTGCCAGTTGTGGCTTTATCACCTGACATCGATCACTTTCGTTAAGCTTGTTGAGCTTAATGAACAGAAACAAACAGAAAAGAGGCTACACCTTAACACTTTTATTTTACAACAGGAAAATAACAAAACACTTCGACAGCATCCTCAAAATTAACTATAGCCAAAAACCTCAATCCTTATAGCTTAATAATTAATTAATTCATCTATTTTTAATGCAACAGTTTTTTTGGCGATTTGACAAAGTAATTATGTGTTTATGTGGTATATGTCAGTGCATTGTTGTGAATGCGTCTGGTGTGTGCGTTAGCATTTGTATGTGTTTTGTGCTAATCCCTGTCCTTGCCCAGCGGTCACACACTGCTGCACACACACAGAGCAGTTTGTCCCCGGTGAGCTACAGTAGCTCCCTCAGTGTGTTTACGCCCCTGCCCAGCTGAATACAGTAAAGCCTTTTCACTGTAATCACTGATCAATAATAGTGATCAAAGGCCAATCGTCAATACTGTTCCATCTGCTAACATTTGGCCTATGTAAATAGACACATATTTAGGCTGGGGACACACAACTTGATTGAATAGCCTCTAAAAACAGCAACAAAAACGTCTCTGTGGATTAATTTGCCATTTTTAAAACAGAAGTCCTTTATATAAATGAATGTCAACGACGACACTCTCAAATGCTAACATGCACTGTGACAGGCACAGGCACGCGCAGGTCTACAGAATGAACCCATCATTAATGCGTTGAGCCGGATGTTGCTGTGACCTTTCTCTTTTTAGGCCTGACCCCAGCAGATGACCCTGGAGAGGGATTAGTCTCTGATACGGCTAATTAACCCAACAGCACAGCACTCAGGCTGGAATCGCAGCTACTCACCCGAACTACAACACCCGGTCTCTGCTATATTTATACTTTCTTTCCCTTGGTTGGGGTTTAGTGGGAGCCTCCTTCATATTTCATGGAGAACATGTTTTCCTGTCCTACAAGTTTTCATTCCAACTCCTGCAAAATCCATCTTCATGGGAGATGGAAGTATACCTAGCCTTGAAATCTACCTAAAATCAACTTCTTAACCCCCTTTCCCCAAAGTTTTCCAGACACCCCATCCACCTTGACCCATCTGCTAATAGTCTTCTGGCCCTAGCTAACCGTTGTGTAATCCCCACGAAGCCTAAACAAGTGTATTTTGACTGCGGGGTTTGCAGAAAGAAAGCAGATTGGATTTCCGTAGGAGTTTTAAACCTGACAAAAACATTCACAAAGAAACCTGCGGAAATAAGCCTGTTTATATAAGTCACATGCACATGCAGACTCGCACTGAGGTCAAAGAAAGCGGGGTCCAATCTGCTTCCTCTGTATACTGATATCTGATAATTGATGTATTAAAACACATCAATTTATGTGTAAATTAATATTTAATGTGTCACTTAAGGTTTCTTAAGTCCTGACTTCTTCTTTTTTTTGCCCCAGTTGTGACCAGTCATTTTGTAATGAGTCTGTTGTGTCTGACAATTAACGTAGCTTTGACGTTCACTTCCTGTTAGGTAGTGGCACAAAAACTGGGCCGTTTATTGAAGATGCAGAAGTTACTGATGGTGACAGTAAGTAGTGGCGGTACTTGATGGCTGGGAGAATCTGTGGCTTGGCTGAGAGATCGACTGGTTGGAGGAGGCAGGCGGGATGACAGGCAGAGTCTATCAAGGAATCTAGGGCCTCAAGGGATAAACAGATGAGTGCAGGAAAAATCACACATATGGAACTTGAGCATCAAGGAGCCTGAACGAGAATGACACAACAGAGCTTATTATATGGTGGCTTCATTCAAAAATCAATTAACCAAACAGTGTAGGTATAGTATCGTATAATGGGTATACAATACAACTACACCTTTGAAACGCTGACACAACCACCTTGGAACCACGACAACATGGCTGTTGCAACATGATGAATTTCAACATCAAATTTGGTTCATAAAGATCAAGTAAACCTCAGTAAAGTTTCAGATTTCCACATTTGAAACTGTTCTTTTTTTCTTGGTCGTGCTTCTCTTCAGACACACACACACACACACACACACACACACACACACACCCGCACACACGTAAAGATACACACAGCTGTGTTCATAATCACAGTCGCACACACACAGATGCAGAACAGTATGTAAAGTATCCCGGGTTGGGTTCAGACGACGCAACTCGACACCTGACTACAAAACAGTTGTAAACAACCAGACTCTCTGTTTAGTGGGTTACCAAGCAACACCTCTCCAAGCTTTGATTTTTAATTGGCTGTAGTAAATAGAACCAAAGTTTATTTAGTTTGACAAAGTTCCGTTTATCTTTAAATTCACGTGACATATTCACACCTCCATCCTCTTCACACTTCCTTTGCTCCTGGCTGTGTGTGTGTGTGTGTGTGTGTGTGTGTGTGTGTGTGTGTGTGTGTGTGTGTGTGTGTGTGTGTGTGTGTGTGTGTGTGTGTGTGTGTGTGTGTGTGTGTGTGTGTGTGTGTGTGTGTGCGTGTGTGCGTGTGTGCATGTGTATGTATTTTAGAGATACATTTGCATTTGTAAACACATTTATGTTTTGTCAGCTGAATTAGCTATTCTGTAAAATATAATAGTTAACATGCATGCATGCACTTACAACACACAGGAAACCAAGTCCCTCAAACATCGGTTTCAGTGTTTGGGTGCGCGTATGGTCTTTATCTCTTCAAAGAGACTTATGGGTACCTCCCTGCAGCTGTTACTTTTCCTGGTTGGGTCATTTTGATAACTCACTGGATGTGAATGCACGTCTTTGTCTCCATGACTGTAAGCTATAGAAAGCATATGTATGTGTGTTTGTGTAAACCATCTACCAAGGTCAGTGTCTGCCTCGCAGGTGTGAAGGTGTGAAGGAAATGAAATAAACCTCCTCCAAACACTTAAGTGTGTGTGTGTGTGTGTGTGTGTGTGTGTGTGTGTGTGTGTGTGTGTGTGTGTGTGTGTGTGTGTGTGTGTGTGTGTGTGTGTGTGTGTGTGACCCTGTGGAAATGGGCGTGTGTCAGAAATTGCACAGAGAATTTTAGTCAGGCAGTTCTATTGTTTGTGTGCTCACTTAATTTTTAATTTCTGCACCATCTGTGGTTCACCGCTGGCCTTTAAGACATCACCTGTCGATCAAAAGTCACGATGAACTTTTGTTTTTGAACTCTCTGGGCCGTCACATGTGTGAGGACAAGAGAGAGGGTCTGAGGTGGGGGAGGCCAGAGAGGACAGAGGAGGGTAACTGGTTATTACAGGCATCCAGAGAGCAGGACAGATGGTTAAACACTGGTCAGGGTTACACAGCAAAAGGCTGTAAAGGAGCTATGTGAAAACCATGTGTGTGTCACTCAGGAACGCACACTCACTCTCACACATATCTACACCCTTACACTTGTGCAATCATGTGCACATTTGGCACAGGTGATGAGAAGAAAGGGTTTGAAGCAAAAGGAGAAACAGACATTTGTAAAAAGAAAAGGTACAATCTGGGATTGTTCACATACACCTGAATGCATCGTACTTTATCTCATAACACACTTAAGTCAGTTCAAATAAATTCCAGGGTGCTTCAAACTAGCATCCATGATTAAAATCAGTAACTCGTCCTCAACCCAAATGTTTCTGTCAACAAAGGAAAACTACAGTCTATTACATAACTTCTTATTTCTTCTGATGTATGCCTAATGTTTAGAATTATTCATAACCTTGCACCCCCTCCTCTTAGAGGATGCCTGGCCTATCCCGGCAGTGGCAGTGCTGGCAGGACCAGTGCATCTGCTAGGGGTGATTGGGTACCGCAGTTCAGCAAGACAACCTTTGGTCAATCTGCTTTCACGGTTACTTATTTTGCAACGTTTCCATAATACATTTTTAAGCAGATATCTGCAGCCCACAGAACATTAAAGTTCCAATGTTAAATTGTATTGAAGATGCATGGACAAAATAACCAGAATGTTACTGTAAAATAAAATAATCACATGAACATACTGTAATTCATTTTTACTGTAATACACTGTGAAATCATTCAACATACTGTAGATTTACAGTATATTGCTGGTGTGGCTGCTGCCAGTATTTTAGCGTAAATTGAAAAAGATACAGGAATATACCATATTTCATTTTTACAGTAATATGCTGTAAGGTCATTTCACGGTAAGGATACTGTAAAAGAACAGTAAAATGCTGGCGTCTCTGCTGCCAGCATTTTACTGTTATTTTACACTAAAATTATTTACAGTGTGGAAATGGAAAAAATAAGAATGACAAAAAAGTTCCTAACTAGCAAAAGGCACCACTTCAGTACTTGGTTGTTGTGTGTGGAAAATTTAATGAAAAAATATTAAACAGTTTTTTGAGTTATGCTCCGGAAACAAAACGTGATGGACGGAAGGAAGGAACCCATTCCTGTATCTCCTACCCCCCCTCATTCGAAGTGAGACAGGGTGAATGGGACTTCTTTGGGAATTTTGATGTGGACGTTTCTGTCCTGATTTATCTCTACATTTCCTCCTTACTGGGGTTTTGCAGTTTTTCCCACAAGCTGTTGCCAAGTGAGCTAATGTTGTTAAATTTACTGGACTGCTTTCCATGGATTGATATGATTAGACATGATCCTCTTCCCGCTGGGCATTTTTAACACTAGCAAATTACTGAGGGCTGTTGTTTGTCCATGTCAAAGCAAATCAAGACTAGATACAGTAAAAAAAACTTAAGGTCTGACTCGTATTATGCCGACTTTTTTATATGCTAGTTGAATATACTCACTGCAGATCTCTAGATCTCACAAAAGTGTGTCGCTGAGGGGGTTGAACTTGAACAGTTTTCTACTGATCTGTCTAAATAAGTGCTGTTTTGGTGTCTGAAGGATTGGAAGATATGTAGCTAGTGAAGAATGGGTCCAATATATAGGTGACTGTAAGAATTGACCACAATCTGTGCTCACATTAGAATGAATAGACTCAGGACCAGCCCCATGTCTCCTAAAGGGCAGGGGTAGTGGTGAAACCATGTGACACAGATGCAGGAAATGATTCTTAAGTAACCATCTCTGGCAGTGTTCTGCCATTTAGATGTAATAGATAACAGTCATTGACCAATCAGAATAGAGAATTCAGTGCTATAAAATCAAATGGGATTAAATCCATTACATCGGTTGTGTAAGATGTTGGAAAGATTTAAACTTTCCAAAATGAAAACTAGCCGGTTAAAAAGCATGACTGCATTATTTTCTTCTTCCTCTTCCTGTAAGGACAAAACATTGGCAAAGATTCCCACATCATAAAAAGCAAAACAGCTCCAAGTAGCATCAACAACCTCTTTTGCCCTTCTCTGCTGTCAGCACCCTCAAGATCCGGAGGACACATCAGTTCACTGGAACCACAGACAGGCGCCAAGGATGAGCCTTATCTGCTCACACATCTCCCCCCTGCGGTTTCTCTGCTTTGGTGTGTCCCACTCTCCCTTTGCCTCTCTCTGGATTCCCTCCACTCACACCTTACACTCACACCTGCAGTGGGGCGAGACTATCCAAGCTGGGATCTTTACGGAGGCAGGAGCCTCGATGAGGCCGGCTAGGAGAAGAAGCTTCATCTGTTTCATCCCTAACCAGTCGTGCGATTGTCATTGTTGATTTCTTGTTCTGCCCTGTTTAGACACGTATGGGACTCGTGTTTATGTGTGTTTTATTGCATTTGTTGTTTGTGTGATGCTGGTCTTGTTAGCATCGGGGCATACTATAACTCCTGAGAGAAACTTAACTCTCATATCATATGGGCTGTATCTGTAATCTGAGAATAGCCTGTGGTTATTGCACTAAAAAAAGTATCACATCTGCAAATCCTATGTCAGAGGACATTTTTGACTTTATTTGGTGAAGAAAAGGTCTTGATTTCAATTCTAGGGTGACAAAAAGCCTTTATAAATTACCTTTCCCTCTCAATTGAAAAAGAAGAGGATGGTGTGAAAGAAGACAAAAGCAGATACAGTACAATATATTAAGAGGCAAGTGAAGACTGTCTCTGCTCCATGAAGTCTCCTATCACCCTGTGTTTCAGACACAGACGCCTGCCTGTCACCACCCTCGTCTGAGCATGCTTCGTTCCCACGACCGACCCGCTGCAGGAGACGCTGCTGGGAAGGACACGCCATTCGGACGCCAATGTAGCATGAGCTCCCGTCCCGGCAAGACCATGCTATCGATGGTTGCACATGCATGTGTGTGTGCGTGCATGTATGTTAACCATATCATCTCCCAGTGCTGCGATAACCCACACCTTTCCATCCGGTTTAGACCCATGACCAAATAAACACCATTTACACTCCATCTCAGTCCACACACACACACACACACACACACACACACACACACACACACACACGTACGCACAGATACACGGCCTTGTGTCTGTAATTGAAATAAAGCAGAGTGCGAGCAGAGGTTATGACCTGGTGGTTCTGGTGATGCACTATTAATCCAGCTCAACCAGAAGCCATGGTTTCTCTCACTTTCTCTTCACATTCCCACCATCTCACATACATCTTTTCACATGATTTCATCTCTGTCTTGTCCATGTATATTTAGTATCTAATGAAAATATGTCTGACTTGTATGAGAATTGTTGCTGGACCTTTATGAGCCCCAAAATTCATCCTGTTTCACTTGAAGCATTTGTGTGTTTAACAGCAGGGTGGCGTAATGTGATATCAACCTATAGGGCTCAATATAACAGACACGCTAAGAAAAAGGCTTTTATTTCTCTGGATGCTGCACAGAGGAAATGTTATTGCTATGATTTTAGTTGATAACTGTGCAATGTGAGCATTTCCTCTCCAAAAATTCACCAAGAAAGCCTGTAATTCCAGGAGATCTAGCCAGCGATGTGGTTGAGAGTTAAAATCTTACGATTTTTTGCAAATCCCCTGAATAAATCTAAACTTTTAAGGAGAATTACAAAAAAGCAGCACCATTTGCAAGGCTGTCATTGAAATAAAGCAGAAAAATACATCAGTTTCGACACAGTGTAGACATAAGGTGAAAGTCTAGTTAACATAAGCTACCTGACTGGGCTCACTGAAGAAATGATCACACTGCCTTAAATAACATCACATCTACTTGAGTAGATGTGCATACAACCTGGCTTGAAAATCCAACACATCTGTTTAGCTTGTCTAATCAACGCCCCGCCCCTCCATGAAAGTTTGGAAATCGGTTCAGTAGTTTTTGCATAATTAGGAAAAATGTCAAAAAACACCTCTTCCAATGTTAAAGATTCCTGGATCCGCCCCTTTATCTGCATCCGCACCAAACTTTAATAGGTTCTTCCTGTGGCCATGACCGACCCTTCCACCAAATTGAAATGGGTTGGGTAGTTTTTGTGTAACCTTGCTGACTAAAAAGCAGAAAAACAAACAAACCAGGAGGTCACTCAGAGAGTGCATACCTCCTGCCAAGGATGCAAAGAAATCCCTGGATGTGCACCTTGATTCAGATCCACCTCAGAATCTAACCACCTCTCTCCCGTTCAAAGACCCACCTCTCTTCAAAATTTCATTGAAATCCATTTAGAAATTTCTGAGAAATTCTGCTAACAAACAAAGAAATTGTGAGACTAACGCCAATGAAAACACAACCTCCTTGGTGAAGGTAACAATCTACTTCTCAGCTCTAGAAACTCAGGGTGGAGCGCCGTGTTGAAAGGCTCTGAGATGTTAGTTTGGTGGTGGTGGAACTGAGCTGATGTTCCCAGGTCGCCTTACACTCCCCGTTTCCCTCCTCACTCTGCCTCCCCTCTCATTTGTTTTCTCTCAGTGCTAATCTAAATTCCTCGTGAACACCTTCCATCACACGCCTGATGATCCGTGCACAGCGCCCTCCCTGATGAGACTGTTTCATCAGTCCTCCAATACAAACAGATAGTTGTGCATAATACACACTACAGTGTGTTACTGGCCTTGACCTTTGACCTCATCTCCCATAATTCCACTGTGTTTGGATCCCACACACACTGGCCTCCGAGTGCTAACAGATAAATCCAGTGGTTTTCCCCTAACACAAACAGAAGAGACACACACATTCATAGACAAACAGTTTGAATGTGTGTTTTCATGCGTCTGACTATACTTCCCTATCTGCACGACTGTGTGTGTTCGTCTACACTCTATCCTCTGCACAGATTTGTCTGAGGATGGTAGACTTGATGTCAGCATGCTGTCAGTGTGTGTGTGGCCATGAGCGTTCTCCCCTCTGAGAGTAGTATTTAATCTAGGAGTATGGCTACGACTCCCTTGACTGCTGTAGGCGTCACGCTCTGTAACACCACAGGGGCCCACAGAGTGACCAGAGGAGAGGAGTGTAAGAAGAGGCGGGTATTTCAACAGCCACATGTAATGAATTAGCCCAAATATCCAGAAATCTCCAGGTGCTACTCTTCTTTAAGCCTGAGGTCCCATTTCAGGTTAGCAAAAATACCCAGATTCACTCTGAGGCTAAGAAATCCATAGCGTCTTTCTTATTAGGGAAGAGCAATGCAGTAAGTAGCAGGCTACCTAATTTGAGCTAGTGCCAACTGGTTACAAGGACTGTAGAATATAATTGCTAATGTAACATGGCCAAAAGGCCAAACAGAGGCCAAACTGGAACTTCTGGCTGTCGTCAGTTTAACATGCTTACTGCAGTTTCTGGTTGACTGTGGCTTTGGGCGATGGATGAGGGCCTGGTTGTGGTTGATTACTTCATCTGGATTCATTGAGGTCTTCAGGAGGTGCCCAACCCTCACTGAGTGTTTCGACCTTTATCCTCAACGCTCTCTGGTTGGCAGGCCGGCAGCGGTGGCCAGGTCACTGCCCCTCTCGTCCGATTCTGCAGGCTGTAATGCCCCCCCATGATTATTTTCAATATAGCCTGATAATAGAAACAGACAAATCTGTCAAACTACTACACCTCTATTGATCAGGAGGTGACAGGTCGGAGATTTGATAAGTTGTCTTTCTCCCACCCTCACTCTTTCACTAACTACACTAACGCTCTTCACACAATGTCTGTAGATCACCATCATCTGATCTGTGAAACAATGCAGCCAGATGCTGTGTAAATTGCTCATTAGACATTAAACTGTTGTGCACATCATCAAAGCATCTTAAGGTGGACAACTTAATAGTTTTCAGGTGCGAGAAAATGGGCTACATCTTTTATTTTAATCAAAATCCCATTTTAAGGCTGGCACCACCAGATGGGAACATTACTTATGGGGGATTCTTTATGCCTTCTCAGACAACAATAAATGATTGCAGGCATCAAATAAATATTTGAGTCATGATTAAATAATAAGTGAAATTAGTTACAAAGTCTGATCTTTAATGGAGCCATTAAGGGACCAGAAGATGAAATCCCTTTAAGACCTCACTTCTTTCTCCACTTGCTGCAACCTTCAACCTCCCTGACATCTCCTTACTTCAACTGAGGAGGAGAGGGCACAATCAGGACAAACTGCTGTTCAAACTGAGCAACTTACTTAAACTCAAGGTCTTAGTGTGCTCTTTATGCCAGTGCAACACACATTACCCAAGCATATATGAGGAATGATGGTCTAAAATTACGCTCCAATTTATTCCAAACGGTAAGCCACAGATGTTTGTGTTAACCTCACACCGCAGTCTGAGGACATGCACTGTCTTACCTCAAATCCAATTAAAACAACGGAGAACGGTTGGTGTGTGTCGCGTGTGTCTAGGCTGCATGGATGGATACACGCACTCCAAAAAGTGTGTACGTCGGTGTGTGTGTCAGCATCTGTTGTCTGCCTATATGAGCAGAGCATGTCTAAATAGGGCAGTGTTTAAGCCTCGTAAACACTAAACATAGTGGGCTGTGACCAGTGCGCTGCCATGCTGCTTGTGATTAGCAGGTTACAGCAGAGTGATCAGAGAGAGCCAGGCGAGCGGAAACCAGAGAATGTGTTTTATGTGGACCTTATTTTAGCATCGATTCTCCAGAATTAGCTCCACCGTGGCAGGACTAATTTCAGACGCAGGGATGTAAACGCTAAATATAACGTAGCAAACATCTGACAGATGCAAGACAGGAGCTAATAAAATGCAAATGCTTCTTTTCCATAGCACATAAACATGAATCGCTGTGGAGCGCGTATGTATCCACCCAAAAGGTGCTGTGAGGGCAACGTAGCTGAGCTATAAGCGTTGCCTGTAAACTTTTCCTTGGAAAGAAAAAAAAGTCTAAAAGGGATTATTATAAACACAAACAAGATGCCCAAAATGCAAGCACGTGTGGAAAATGTGGACACTTCTATTTGTGTTCGTACCAGCAAAGCCACAAAATTCATTTCGACTAAGGTGTCTCATTATCAAGTTCAGAGAGCAGATGTCTTTGTGCACAGCACTTCCTAGCATACAGAGGTGCTAACTGAGGTGTCGTGGAGGGATCAAACGAGGTCTAGTCCAAGCAGCCCATTACCACCATAGACACACACACACACACAAGTCCCCTCCTACCCCCGGGTCACTCCTCCAAGTTGCCCTGTTGTCTTTGTCTGTCAGCAGCCTCCCCTACACACACACACCAGCACTACTGGCACAGGGGCACAAAAGTAGTCAAAATAAAGTTATCTTGAGGTAAACATCCAGACAAAGGGTGAGGGAGGGGGATCAAAGAGGAAAAAGACAGAATGAGGTGTTATCTGTGGACATCAGCTAGAGAGGGAAGGTGTTGAAAGGAGAAAGCCCCAAATCCTAGACATCTGTATCTGAAAGAGCAGGAAACGCACATTGACACAAGTGAAAACTAACACCCCGTAACCAACACTGCACCATCCAGCGTCTTAGGCCCCAGAAAAACTCTCCATGTAGTCACAAGTCAGGGCTGAAACCGTGTGCGTGTTGCAGCAGCAGCAGCCAGTGAGGCGTAGAGGTGACGCTGTGCAATCTGGATCCCTGATATAAACACAATCAGATATTACACCGTGTGTCTGTGTGTGTACGTGTGTGTGTGTGTGTGTGTGTGTGTGTGTGTGTGTGTGTGTGTGTGTGTGTGTGTGTGTGTGTGTGTGTGTGTGTGTGTGTGTGTGTGTGTGTCAGACCAGGCTGCAACTGTTGTCTATAAAGTCGGTGGAGGTTGAGGCAGGAAAAGGCCAAATCACTTACATACTTTAAAGACAGCAGGGGAAAGAGAAGAAAAAAAAGAGGAAATGAGTGGAAAGGTCTAACAAGAGCTGTTTGTCAGCCCTCGAGTGTGTTGGAGGGGTGACAGCATGTTGGCAACACCTCCAGAATTAACACCTTATTATTCACACATGCATAATTGTGTGTGTGTGTGTGTGTGTGTGCGTGTGCACAGGCCCGTGTTTGCTTTAGAGGCAGGATTATGAGACAGACAAAGAAGGATGTGTGCATGTATGAGGGGCAGGTTGGGTAAAACATCGCTGATATAATGATATCCGATTCATTTGGAAAATGTAGTCTTTATCACAAATTAATTAATAGTCACTTTGTCACAAACACTCCGAGACTTTTTACCGAGACAAACGTCTAATGAAGGACTCATAAAACTCAGCTGAGGTGTTATTAAGTAAAAAGATCCTGATCCATAAAACCAAAATATCATGCATCTCTTACATCATACATGCATTTATTTTAAACCCACCCAAAAAATACAGGTAAATATAAATATATATGTATGATAAATATATGTACGGTATGTTAAAAATACTATAAATATCTATATATATATATATATAAAGTATTTTCATAAGTTCTTTTTCTTAAACTTGCGATTAATCGTGATTAATCAATTTGTTATTGTGATTAACTTGATTAAAACTAATTTTTACTAATAAAAAAAAATCTAGTTTTTCTGTGATACAGCAACTAATCAACATTATAATTCGTATTGCTAAATCTAACACTTTTTACAGTAGCTTAGCTCGATGAATGGAGGTTCTTGGAAATGTGGCCAAAGCTGTGAACATGAAATATCCTCCGACCCTGAGACGGTGCAACAATCAGAGTCATGATTGGATCACACCTCCTCCATCTGCTGAACTCCTAAACAGCTTAATAACAATGAATATCTCACGGTGGATGTTTTTCCTTCAAATAAAAACAGAATTATATGTGTAAGTTATCCATACGATACATGTGCACACAGGTTTTCCCGTATGTCATGCTTTGTTTGCTTCACATCGTCCATCAAAACATGCACATTCCATGATGTTTTACCATTTACAGTTGGTTTTATGATGCATGATAGCAA
This sequence comes from Chaunax sp. Z400, assembly GCA_037577475.1. Lineage (NCBI taxonomy): Eukaryota > Metazoa > Chordata > Actinopteri > Lophiiformes > Chaunacidae > Chaunax > Chaunax sp. Z400. The sequence goes on along the minus strand of CM075202.1, from coordinate 15,671,736 downwards.
AAACACAGGACTGGTACATAATTGAATAAAAATCTTTCCTTTGTGAGATGTGGGGGCACATGAGAGGGGCTAATGCATTCTTTATGGGGCAATACGACTCTGCATGGTTACTGACCGGACCAGGAAACTGGAAGTGGACCATGGGTTCTCCCAAGTCGACCTCATCGTCACCTTTGCCATTGTTTAAGTCTTACCACACACACACACACACACACATATGACTGTGTTGTGTGTTGTGTCTGGTAAACATTTACTAGACTGATCATTTCATTAACTTAACATTTAAAGTTGGGATAAAAGGTCATGATACTGACCTCCTGCCACTTCCTCTCACCCTGAAAGCCATTCATAACAGCAACTCAACAGTTCCCTGACTCTGACTCCTCTCCTACCCTTCCTCCCTCCTTCCTCTCTCCATCCATCTCTCCTCCTCCACCTCCCTACACCCCTCTCTGCTCGTCGTCCTCGTCCAACAAGAGTTGTGTGTGTGTGTGTGTGTGTGTGTGTGTGTGTGTGTGTGTGTGTGTGTGTGTGTGTGTGTATCACTTTAGCCTTCGTGCACAGAGGAGATAAGAGTGTGTAGGTGTTTATGCGTGCGTGTGTGTTATTAATGAGCATGCGGGGGTGAAGACGTTCTGTCAGACGGCTGTCTCCATGCACAAACAGTCATTACCTTAGAGACACATCGAAGAGAACCAGATTTTCATTACAGCACACACAGAGGCAGACAAGCAACCACCTTCCTTATTTCAACATTTATCCTATCTCTGACCTTTTAATTACACACAATTACAGAGACAAATACACACATTTATCTGCTCCTTGGGTTTCCTGTCTGGTATCACATCATGTATCCCGAGTCCTTGCTATCACACGGTTATTACCCCTAACTTCTGGGACCGCTCTTTCTCTTTGTAGTCCGTTGGCTCTGTCCAGTCGCTGTCCGGTCAGAGAGGCCGCGGTTATTTATCACCCGACAGTAAAATGGAGCGGACTTGCCGGGCGCTCCGGTCCTTATTAGTGAGATTTACAGTGTGCAGGAAAGGCTCTTAAGGGGGAAACTCTTCTATAAGCACCATCAGCTGTTCATCTGATAACACCCGCATGACTGAAGCGGTACATGAGAACTCAAACACACATGAACAAAGGAAGAGCGGAAACATGCCAATTTCCTCTTGTGTTTGAAACCTGGACTGGAGTGACCTCACTGACTGTAGTGCTACTTGGTCTGAGTGTGACTTAGATATTTCGGATCTATTTAGGGATCTCGTTCCCTGTGCCAGGGTGTTCGAGTGCAGGGTGCAGATTTATCCTCTAATGTCATTCATTATTCCGTTACGCAACACGTAGTCTTCCTTAAAACAATCTTTTATCTTATATCAAAGTAAAGCCAGCAAACAAGATGTCTGTTCATTAAATAATATAATTACTTTAAAAATATCAACGACGGCCTTAAACAGCCTTGTTTTCACGTAGCTCCGACATCCTGTTGCTGCTCGCCGGTCTGCGGCGCCATCTTGTTTTCGTGCCATATATTCCTGTGAAACAAAACTTACTGTATGTACAGTATATATTCATTGATATCAATGGTATCAGCACTACCAGCCATGGTGTTGCTGCTGCAACAGTGATACGAATGGCCCACAGTAACAGAGCTGGACTCTGCTTGGCTTTTGGTGCGGTGGTCACACTTGGAATTGCAGGATAGGGGACTGGACATTTTTCCATAAGCACTTATGAAAAAGATATGTAAAATTAAGAGCATTTCCTGAGCAACATACACTTTTCAAAATGTCAAAATTTATTCCCAATATAGCTTTTAAAATCACCAAACATCATATTATGATAGCATTTTTTGTGTCATTAGCATGTGCAGGCACCTTACCAGACTGAGCAAGAGCAAGACACATATTAGAAGCACTGAAGAGTAACTCAGAATATTTACTCAAGTACTCTACCCAAGTAACATTTTGAAGTGCTTTTACTACAGTATTTCACTTTTATACTATTTGACACTTCTTCTCCACTACAATTCAGAGACAGATAATGTACTCTTTACTCCACGACATTTAGTCCCACTGGTTCTCAGCGAGTAATGCCACAACATTTAAACTGAGAAAAATGCTGATGGTGTTTAAATGAGACTCCCCACAAAGTAAAAGGTAGGAGGGTCAACATTACTCCCTACTTGGCCCACTTCATGTCACAAACCTGTTTCTCACAGTGTATCTAACTTCGCCTCCGGATACACAAACAGTCCCATGCTTTTTGTGCCAGTGTTGGCAACCTTTGCCGCTGTCACACCTGAAGCTCCTCTAGTCAGCCTCAAACAGTGTGAGTGTTAAAGTTAAATGTGTGCTTGTCATATCTGGTGTCGCTAAGCGGTAGACCTGCAGGCTCTTATCGGGGCTATAAGTGCTGGAGAGGGTGAGAAAAGACGAACAGGGTCTGTCATATGTCTCTGACGCGGCCTGGGGGTTCAGGATCTGGTCTGATAGCAGCCGACAGCATCATTTGTCACTTACTACATGTGTAAGTGTTGTTTGACACAGATACTGCACTTAGAACTTATACGTCCTGGTTTACCCTCGCATATAAAATGCCACACCCACTGCCATAAGAGAAGTTTGTGCAAATCACAAAACTGCATATTTTTTATTCACGCAAGCATGCACACATATTCTTTAAAGTCTCAGCCATTCGGTCCTCTGGTTCTCATCATTGCAGGAATTTGAGTGCCGTTTTGAGTGAATTTGAGTGTATATGTGCCATTCTGCCAAAACTGTAAGCAGATAATAGGTTTCAATACAAAGAAGCTAAGTCTCATGATTTTGAATAAGAACCAAAGTCTAAAGTCGTGTGATCGCTTTAGGAATATTTATTTGCTTGGCAAAATGAGGAAAAGCTCTGCAGCAGCCAATGTAGAGTCATTTTCATCAGAGCGATAGACCAACTGGGCACAAACCCCTTCCAGGACCTCGAGTTCTGAAATTCATTCAAGAATTCTGCCGTGATGTTAAATGCATGAGCCCACAAAACAAATCTTTTACTATCATCCATATGCACAAGCTTCTTCCTTCCTCCCCGGCGGCGGGAGCTGTGGGCTGGATGCTCCTGACGACGAGCACCCTTCCTCGGAAGCCAAAAAGGGGGAGTGACTGGATCAATTTCTTAAGTTGTTTTCTTGGCCTCTGCTTCGGGTGCAACAAAAGGGTTTTTGTGCGAGTCGGTGGCTGCTTATGTGCCCGGTATTTGCATTTGTGTGTGGATGCGTTCGTGCGTGTGCGAATATGATGACTATGAAGATTATTATTTTAGATTCAGTTCCTCTGCTCCTCTGAGGCTGTCAGAGAGACAGGGAGGCAGGATGAAAGAGCAGAGAGAAAACCACAGAGGAAGAGTAAGTGTGTGCATGAGTAAATACAAGCGGCCCACATTTACATGACTGAAGTTCATTTCTGCTCCTTTGAAGCTGGGAGTATCAGTGTCTTAAGAAAACACACTGAGGAAAGGACGGCTGACTGTGTGTGTATTTGTGTGTCTGAGGGAGACGAAAACAGAAAAAAAGATGAAATCATTAATAATTCCTTTATCACAGAGTCCCTCGTCTCCTCCTCATCCTCCCTTCATCCTTCTCCTGCCTCTCTCAGTCTCCCCCTGTCAGGCCTTCTTTCACTACTTGTCTTATAGCAGCAGAATGATGAGGCCTGGTGACTCCAGCCCTCATAAATTTGATAATGAGTCTCTTCATTAACGTGATACTAACTCCTCTCATCTCCTTGGGCATTTTGTGCGTGTTTGCTTACGCTTCCCCTGTCCTCACCCTTATCTCCCACAGAAACAAAAAGGCCAAGTCTCCTCGGAGAGGGAAAAGATTACATAAACATAAAACAGCTGAAGGGGGGGGGGGGGGGGGGGGGGGGGGAGAGCAGGAGACAAATGAGAAACGACTAAAACAAGTAGATGATAGCTGGGGTAAGAAAGGGAAGTCTCTGCATGAAAAAAAGAAGACATGCATCATGTAATTTAAGAAAAGATTGAGTGACAGGCAGGTTTTAGTCAAGCACTGTCTATTTTCATATTGTTCTCTGCAGCAGCAGTTATGATGACCAAGACTTAAGTAAAACTTTCTCTGGTTATAAGGACAGATTCGGTCCAGAGAAGTTGCATTTAAATGCTGTAGACAGAAAACACTGTTGTTCCATTTTGCATTTGATTGATTTGATTATATTCTTCTGTTAAATCAAAGCATTCGACTGGTGAAAGTTATCTAGTGTCAGTTTAGTCTATAATCTATCTATCTATAATCACTTTGGCCCAGTCTGAAATATCTCTACAGCTATTGGATGGATTTTCATACATTTCTGTGTGAGCATTCATGGTTCCCAGAGGATGAGATTTAGTCTAAATTTGACTTTGTTTAGCACTGATGTACTTTAGAATGTCATCAGTAAACATCATAATGCAAAACTGATGACATTCTCATTAGTCTCAGCTATAGGCCTACTTGTGTTAAGAGCCAATTGGCAAATGTTACCATGCTAACAAGCAAAACTAAGATGGTAACCATCATAAACATTATACCTGCAAAACATCAGAATGTTAATATTGTTTTTGTGAATCTGTTAGCATGCTGATTACCTAAATACAATGTATGACAGATCCATCAGCATGAATGTGACGCATCCCCTCGACCCCCACAAATAAATTGTGCAACAAACTCATCAGTACATGACATGTATATAAGATGGGATATGGGATATATGAGAAGATGCAGAGTCACCCTAAAATCATCTTTCCATGGAAAACATGAAAAATTCAAAATGTCAAAAGGCACAACTACGTAATGTATGTGTAAAGATGTGCTCCATACCGATGACTATATCCCACCGTCATGTCATGTTTGGGGGGCTACAAATTAAATATCCACTGATGTCAGCGGATGTCTTCCAAATCCCATGTCTTAATATTCATTTATAAACCAAATGAGAGAACCTTCACAAACGTTACTGGTCCAAACCCAGAAAAAAATGCAGTAGTTGGCTTGAGAAACAATAGCAAGAATTTAATAAGCCAAATACATTGAGGAAATGCTAACTTAAAGTTAGCATCGATCAATCACTGTATTTATTTATTGCTTGTTTGAAAAAAAATGTTTCTTTTAGTCTGGAATAAGGGACACCTGTATTCTATACATTTTATGTTTTCAACTGATTTTTCATCCTCATCATGAATCTGATTGTGTCGGTGGGGTTTGGGTTAGAGCTCAGTGACAGGAGAGAGAGAGAGAGAGAGAGAGAGAGAGAGAGAGAGAGAGAGAGAGAGAGCTAATTGAACCGATTGCTCTCTCTCCCTCATATTGCATCGTATTGCTGGACCTGGACAGACGCTGCCCGTTTGAGGCTGGAGACGTGAGGGACGAATCTGAAGAAGGAGCTGAAAAGCTTTGGTTTTCATGTTTGCTTTTCGAGTTATCTATTTGTGTTAAAATAACGACTGGAAAATGTCATCTGGGCCGTGGTCACCGAGAGAACCCACATGAGTAGCAAGAGAGAGCTGCTCCACTGATGAAACTATCAAACTGTTAGACAAGAGATTTACCAAGTTAAGCAAAAGCATGCTGTCGTGTGAGGGCTTTGTGGAAAGAGCAGGCGTTTCACTTTAAAATCTCTTTTGCACTGTTGTGGTCTTAAAAATGCAGATTCTCGTCGCAGTCATGCCTCTAAGCGAAAAGGCAACCTTTCACCGTATGACCTCCACGTCATCCATAAAAAGAACAGATGATGATACCGTAAGATCATATTTTCTTACCTCTGTCTACGACTAGACACAAAGACACACTCCTGTACAACTACGCATCGGTGTATGCAGAGGTTTAAGCGACTTTAAGATGTCTCGTAATATTTCTGTGCAAAGTGTGAGAGGCCCAGAGGAGAAAGAGGGAGACAGAGTCAGAGGGAGACAGACAGATGGAGACAGAGAAAAACGCTCCATCGCCGCCATGTCTAAAGGAGCTGGTATCTGCAGATAAAATAATCTGGTTATTCTCAACAACACCGGGAGGAGACATACCTTTTACATGACGTGGTCCAGTGAGTGTGAGATTGCATGGGTGTGTTAATTACATCCATAGGGAATAAGATAGGGTACATTACAAGACATTAACATTACTACTTTTATTGGAAACCTGAGAGACGGGAAACGGGAGATTAAGCCAGAGAAGTACGACTAAAGAGAGGAGGTGCCATAAAGTGTTTGTCCCCCTTGGACCTGATCATATAACATATATGATATATATATATTAACCACAATGTATGAATGATGTTAGAGTTTCTGTTGGAGAACGTGCCGTTCCATGTGGGTTGGATAAGGTCAAGCCGGTCAAATATTATCTGTTATTATCACAGAGAACACAATGCTGTGGTGTTTGACAACCTGGGAACGAGGCTCAACTAGCAATCAACTATTGCTTCTGTGGCACAGTTCACACTGTTGTCTGACACTGAATCTCCAGAGAATGATGGGTCTCAGTAGCTGTAAGCAGCTCTGCTTGGTACTCCCCACAAAATACTTCTTTTTTTTTTTACAACTTTTTGTGCACAAATTTCATATTTTCATACAGCACAAACACACTTTGCGTTGATTTCATATACAATTGGGACGCACAAAACATTTTCTTCATGTTTAGCATGAACACAAGCGTAACATTTTCACTGGACATTATGCCCTGGGAGATTTAAATGATGAGACGGAACAAAAACTGGTTGTCATGCGTGGTAAATTTGCGTCATGGTTAATTCTGCACGATTTAAAAAGGACAGAACAGTTCTTTCCTGTGTTCGGGAACAGTATTGTGTGGTGAGCTAACACTTGCACTTCATTGTTTTAAAGGGATTTTGGATCAAGCAACACGAGTTAAACGCTTTCTGATTTATGCTCTATGGCATAATCTTGAGACGAAACCTCTCTGATTCATATTCTGTGCGTAGTGACGCCAAAATCTGGTTAACCTCATGTGGGCCTGGGCAAAGATCACTAATGTTTATGAAGAAAAGCAAGAATCGCTGGAAAATACTGATACTGAATGGACCATTTGTTATGACTGCCATTGTTTTAATGGGATATGAAAAGAACAGTATCGATTGGTTTTTGGCTTTCATCTGTAGATTTTCACTCTTTCTGTTATACTTTCCACTGCAATCAGAAGCATCACCTCATTCATCTCTACTGATGTAGGAATTAAGAGCTGCTCCTGTGTACTCTGTTTGGGAATAATGCAAAGCTGACATCTCTATGTCTGTTTAAAAAAAAAATCTGTATTTGCATTTATACCACAAGTGGGCAGAACTGGACTATTTCATTGTTGGTGTGAAGTTGTTTACTACTTGCATCTAAACTCTTATAATATTCTCAACTTAAGCCAAAATAAATCATTCCAAATAATGGAACATATTGTATTCAAAATAACTTTTTAAAGAAAGGAATGTGCAATTCATTTATTCATTTAAAAATCCTCCTAAATGTCTCTTTAAAGGATTCACTGACTGCATTTAATGACATTCAGATGATATAAAAACTCCATTTCAAGCGTTCTCTGCTCAGAGGCCCAAATGAGGCCTTTGGCTGCAATTGTCGCATGGAGACCGACAGGCAAAAAAAGGGCCAATGACCTATTTTGGATGCTGAGCCACAGCTTAAGTAACCACTGTTACTGACAGCAGCCACTAGCTCTATTTCTAAGCGTTTTAGTGGCTCAATTTTCTCTGTCCCATTGCAAACAGAATGTGGGGTTAAGGCCAGGAAAATAGTCATATGTGGAAGTTGTATCCAACTGTTTTAGAGCGCAGAGCTTTGATGGAGATGGTCAAACTCTTTATTACTCTACTTCTGTTGACATAAATCATAAAGATGAAGGGTTCCGTTACTGTGCAAAGCGGCTGCACCAATAAACTGAAAACGAATGAGTGTTATTCCTCATTATAAACGGCTCTTTTCATAAATGAACTACTGTCCTTCACCTGACGCAAACCATTTTTGTGCACAAGTAGACGCAAACACTGTCACTAAGGCGGAGTTTCCTCTAAAGGGCTTTCGGTACAGTACTTAGTGCAGTACTTGGAAACTGCACGTAACCCATTATGCATTTACGTAAGCCGTTGATCTATTAGGTGCTTCCACTACATACAGCGATCTTTGTGTAGGTGCATGGGATTGTTACCTGGGCTGCAGGCGTAACCTGACTTTTCTTGGTCTTGAGAAGCTGCAGCATTTATTGACTCTCATGCTGCCTATAGCTTACTGTTAGCTACATCACTGCCACATTGACAACATGCAGTCTGCCAGCTTCCCTCTGTTCGTTTTCACAATCACTTTTCTGCTGCTCACCCCATCTCTCTCTCTCTCTCTCTCTCTCTCTCTCTTTCAGTCTACCATACACTCACTATAAAAATTACTGACTGCTGAAAATACAGGAGATTATTGTGCTTGGTCCCTCCATAGAGGGGTAACCAAACAACAGGATGGAATGGTGTGGTTCCATTTGTACCATTCACAACTTTTGATCATGGAAACACAAAAATAACCTGATGTGCAACAACTGCACTAAGTCAGAGTGCTTGGTGGAAAAAAGGTTTGCAGCTGTCTTTGACTGAGTAGGTGAGTGATGCATGATTCCATATTGACCATTCAGCAGAAAAAATTAATTGGCACCAACTGTTTTCTATTACACCATCGGTGGGACATCATAAGTCTTTATTTACCTATACTTATATATATTATTGTAATTATAGGTGATGGGGGAAAAACAATTCATTTATTGAATTTAATTAGATTCTTTGGTGATTCCTCAATCAATTTTTCTATTCTTGACTCAATTTTATGCACGTAAAAATAACTATTGCTAAGTCCATTAGCTTGATGCTAACACACACGTGGGATTACCATTAAAGTGCAAGCAAAAATTAGCATAGCAGCTGCGATAATATATGCCTTAACGAGCCATTTTACTTCACATGCTCAACATAAAACATGCGTGCTCATACTAACCCCGTAAGAACGAATTATTGGCTGCCGACTCAATACTGCTAACTAAATCTGCTAGTCTGCTGCTACGCTGACCAGCTACAGCAACTTAAGAGGGTCAAAAATCAAACTAAACTAGGCATGTATTGTACATTTTAGTTACCACTTTTGTATGCAATCCAGGGCTTTGAAAAGACACTTTTCAAGTTCAGATTCATACGTAAAGGATGTCAGTCAAAAGTTCATTTGGGCATATTTGTTATTTTTCTCAGGGAACCAATCAAATGAGCTCCAAAAGGCCAGGGCCTCTCTAGGCGACAGTATGTAGGTTTTGCTCTCTCTCCATTTGTCTGTGTGTGCGATAAAGAGCACACAGATGTGTGTGGGTAACTGCACGCCTGGTTTTATCATCAGATTTCTTATAATGCTTCTCTCTGCATGTGATGGTGTCCTAACCTAACATTAACCAACCCATCTGTATCTGACCAATCACGACTCACCACTAACTCGCCATCATCATCATTATTTTTGTGTCCTCTTGGAACCTACGTCCACTGAGCTACTGCAGCTTTGCTGCAACCAGGTTTGAGGTTGCAGGAAGAAAAGGATGAATTACAGAGTGAACCCTACAGCCTCTGATGTGCATATGTAAAAATGCTAAATACCTGAACTGAACAGAACCTCTGGAAGTTTAAATGTTTAATTCCCCGTGCTGACAAGGTAAGGATGGCGGTCGGTGAGTGGAAACACAACAGAGACCTATTTAAAAGGAAGTAGGGCCATTTAGTAGCGAAATAACTGAACATTATCATTAAACCTGGAGTGCGGAACTTGCAAATAAACGAACATCCGTTAAAGTCAAGCCCTTGCCAGTCTCTGGCGTCTTTACTGTGCTGGCACACCGGTGGCAATTAATTCTACGTCAACCAGCAAAGACTGTTTTGCCAGTGAAGAAGGAGCAACTGCAGCAATGGAGTAATCTATAGTAAATAGTACATTTCTTTAATTAAAGTCAGAATTTTGAGAATAAGGTCAGAATCCTGAACTTAATCTCAGAATTCTTACTTCATTCTCAGAGATTCTAATCTCAGAATTCAGACTTTTGGGTCAGAATTCTAAAAAACAAATCCTGTTTTTCCATTATGGAGCTGATTAGAAATGGCATACACAAATATGGCACACTTTCTCTTGTTCCCTCTCTCTGCCTCTCTCTCTCTCTCTCACACACACACACACACACACACACACACACACACACACACACACACACACACACACACACAAGTCCTCCGGGAAATAAGTCCCTGTCCTTCAGCATTAAAACACACTGAGGCCCACAGGATGGGTAAGTGGAGAAATGGACGTAGCTCAGATTCAAAAGACGACATAAAGGTGGACATTTAAAGACCAGAACATTTCTAAGGCTGCTCCAACATCATTTTCCTCTAGGTACACATCATAAAGCATTCTAATGACCACTAACATCATCTCCTGCAGCCTCTGATGGCAGCGTCATTGTCTCAGCATTCAGTTCATCCCTTTTGATGAACATCTGAAAAGATTCCTCAGGTTTCACCGACAGTATTGCAGTAGTTTTTTTCTAGTTCATTTTGAATGTCTTATTAAATGTCAAAACAGCTGTGATTTCGTGACGATAACAGTGTTTTTAAATATTTGGAAACAAAAGGCCTAACAGAGCAGGTATCGCAGCCTGATCTTTCTTCAGCTCAAATATTCCCCCAGTATTAAACCAGAGACAGGATTAAATGAGGAGTGATGTAAATATAGCTTGTGAAAACTTATGAACTTGATTCTAAAAAATATTTGAAAAATATGCGTATTTGCTATTTTTTTGGAAAAAATAAGATGAGAAAATTGGAAGCAATCTGTATGTGTTTCAAGTACAGGGATGGAATTAGCCTATCTTAATTAGCCTAGCCTAGCTTAACATAAAAACTGGAAGTCTTCTACTCTTCTATGAGTGTCGGCGGGTACAGAGTCTGTAACATAAGAATTACACTTAATGAGTAAAAAGGCAACCATCTGAATGAAGGCCGAGCATCTGAGCTGCATTATTTACACAATATTAGTAATGGCTGGTTGGATGGATAACAGTTGCTTGGTGAAATGTAATTCCTTATTAAACACTTAATAAAGTACTGTATTTAAGTACAAATTCAGGGTACTTGTACAACGAATATTTCCATTTTAAAGTTGGGCTTGTGGCACAGACTTTCCTGTAGTTCACATGTAATTAAAATAATAATTTATAGCTTCGTTTATGCATTTTATTGTTATTTTCAATCTGCAAAGTGGGCCAAATAGAGCTGTCAGACTCTTAAATGTATTCCTAAGAAGTTTGAAGTAGAAATACTCATGTAAAGTGGCTCAAAATGGTATGAAGTACTTCCATTATTGTTTTCGATCAGTGAGTGATAGAATAATATGTTTGCCCATAGCCGAGGTGGTGATGCATGCAGAGGAATGTACACAGAGATTTACTTCAGTTCATGGAAAACAAAATAAACCGATTTGAAGTCGGACTACAAAGTAGAAATCATCACTTTGGCTGAACCACATGAAACAATAACTATTAAGTCATTCTGCTGCTCTCTTAAAATCCATAATATGTTGAGTCTGTTAATAGTTTCCTCACTGCGTAGGGACATGATGAAATGTGCTGACAATCAAAGTAGCGTTTGGTTTATTTTCTCTCCTAATGGTTACCCTGTATGCTTGAACATAAAACATGAAATGGAACTCATGGCAATGGCCTAAGTGCCAAGCAGTGTGTGTAAATGTCTGTGTGTGTGTATGTGTGTCTTTACCCTGTTGGCTTTCAGATTTATCCTGATTGTTTCCTTCCACATCTTCTCTTCAAAAAGTTTTCATGTTTCTCGAGGGTGAAACTTTATGTTGATTGTGGTCTCGAGGTTTGGTTATTTTTGAGAGCAAATGCGGAGGAAATATCCCAAACATTTTAACGGCCTTCCTTCAAAGGAAGTCGACTCTCTGTTGAATTTAATTAACAGACAGAATTGAGATTGGCCTTAAATAGCTGGGCTTTTTACTGTGCTTCTCAGAACTAAAACATAAAACCACATTTAGCAGTCATCAAGTCTATGAATCACCACATCACTTTATTTGAGAGCAAAATTAGGCTAAAATGAGAGAAGTCTTTATAAACATAGTGGGACATTTCTGGGACAAGCTTGATTTAACTGCAGGCATTCACACCCAAGACACGGCCTGTAGTTCTTAACGGCTTACATTACAAAGATAAATATGGAAATTAGATCATTACATGTCCTATTTCTCTAATGTAATGTGCTTTTAGGCACAATATAAACAATATCTTTGGGTGTTTGTGCCTTTATTAGGTAGCAGGGAGTTGCCTCTCACTGCAGTCTGAGGTCTGAGTCTGAGGAGAACGCATGTAGATGGTCTGTGTCTCAACCGGGACACCCCATTAATGTAACTTTTATGCACATACAAGCAAACTAAATGGACAGTCAACCCATTTCGATAACAACTGCCATTAGCATGCTTTTTCAGCTAATGCATTTTTCAAATTCTGTCCCATTTTGTCACAGATTCTGTTCGTAATCTTTATCGCCAGAAGTTTTAGGCGCAGCCAGGGAGCGGAGGGCGTCCGGTTTGGTGGACTCAGGATCGCTTCTCTACTTTTTTTGCGGATGATGTGGTCCTGTTAGCTTCATCATGCCGTGACCTGCGACTGCCATTGGGCCAGTTTGCAGGCGAGTGTGAAGCGGCTGGGATGAGAATCAGAATCAGAACCTCCAAGAAGCAGAAGAAAATGGATGGATGGATGAGTTTTGCTTTAGAAGTGAAACCATTTTCTCAGCCAATAACAGCATTAAAATTAAAACACTGGATGTGGTCGGCATCCACATACACAAAACAACTCCTGTTGTTTACAATAGACCAAATAGTAATCAAAATCAAGTCCAAGCATGTGCTGCTGACTTCTATCCCCTGTGCTCAACATGAAATCGAGGAGTGGTCCAGATGTGTAAGAGTTGAGTGTAAGAAGAAGCAATGTGGCTGCACATGTGTGAGATAGTGACATGTGTGTGATGTCTCCATCGATTCAGTGTAGCATAGACCAATGTCTTCACGCAGGTCCCAGTGGGCTGCAGACTTTAATAGAGCATGGATCACAATTACTGTTCCTCAGAGGGAGAACAGGAGAAAGAGAAGTGAAATCTTTCCCTTACACACACACACACACACATACATACACACACGCATACATCTGCTTTGTTCCTTTAGTGCAGCAGCTGAAATTCCCATTAGAACTTTAAATCGTAAAGCCCCATCATCATCATCATCATCGCCGCCTCCCTTTGGTTTTCTCCTTTGTTCTGCCTCGCTCTCCATTCTTTCTTCCATAGGTCACACACTATTCTCTTACACTAAGTATAAAACAGAGAAGCAATGTGTTTACTCTTATTTTTTAAAGCAAAACTGAGTGTATCGGCAGGCATCCGCAGTAAAAACACCAGCTAGTAAGAATGAAGTTTGTCCCCTCGGGGCTCCGTCCAAGAACAAAGATGGTAAAAGTTTTATTCTCCAACACACAAAGCTCACTAAAAAGGTTATTTGTGTGTTAGAGTGTGTGTGATGGAAACAGCCACTTGAAGGCACACGCACAGTGTCTCAGTGGGAGTTTTGCACATGGTTGTTGGGACTGAGAGAGGCGACAGCAGTGACGAGTAAAGGAGAAATCACATCAGTTGGTGACACAAGGACACACACACACACTTTGAAATTGACACCTTGGAGGCAGCATCTTGCCAGCTCATTACATTCACTTGGACAGTGGCCTTTAACACACAGTACCACCTAGAGAGGAACATGACACACACACACACACACACACACACACACACACACACAAAGTGATGTGCAGAGGAGCCTATAGGCTCAAAAAGAACCCAAAAAATGTGAAGCGAGAAAAAGACAAAGTGTTTTAGACATCATGAATGGCACATTACAACACAAAAGACATGAAACTGGTGATGCACATACAGTATTTTGTGTATTTGTGTGTGTGCTGTGTGCACATTCCAACTCCTGAAGTGGCGTTAAGGTCAAAGGTGAGCTGTTTGCCGCCCCACATCAGCTCTCCTGGGGGGGCTGCCCTCACCGACACACACATTTTTACTCTATTTAAGTGACAAGGGCTGAGCTACATACAGAGAGCATCTCTTCCCCTGCAGTTTGACAGAGTGGCCTGTGTCAGCAGCCATCAGCAGGGAGATCAACAGTGGAAGATGAACATTTTTACATTAAGATGTGGTCCCTGTCTCCAACACACTAACCAGCTCCCTGAAGGGCACACTTGGTTCAATGCTTTGTCATTTAAGAAAATGTATTTTTAAAAATGACCGGCCCTGTGGATGTACCCTGCCTCTCACCCAATGTCAGCTGGGATAGGCCCCGGGTTACAGGAAATAGATGAATGGATGATGTTTCAATTCTTTGCCATTAATTTAATTTGTACACAATCATTTATTGCAAATCACTAACAAAATCTACGGTAGCTGGCAACACGAATAGGAATTTTAAGTATGCCTAAAAAAATATGAAAACTTAATAAAGTGACACATGACAGGCCTTTAGCAAATGTTTCAGCTGCTTTCAGCCTGGCTCCGAAATTGTTGTCACACCTTTGGTTTGGGCCCCCGCCCCTTTAAAAGACTGTTAAGTGATTCACTGAATTAGAAGTGATTGACAACTGGTTTGGGTAGCGTATTGGTTAAATTGGTTTTGGATTGGATTTTGGTGGCTCAACCTCCTGCTTAAATTGACTCAAAGCGCCACCTGTCTTTGTGGAGGGTGAACAACTTGGGATATTAGGGAGAAAATCCATAACATGGAGGAGAAATTGTGCCAATTTTTTTGTCTTTGTAGGAAATATTATTTGTGCTTGTAAGATGTTCTGTCTTTGTTTCTGAACATAATACAGTATGTTGTCTTTTTCATGAGTATATCTTGTATTTGTGACACCAATGCTGTTTTTTTGTAATATTTCGGCAGGGAACTAGCTCCGTGTTAAAGCAGCACAATCTACAGATGTTTTCATATACATTCAACAACTGTTTCCAGGTAACTTGACCCCGCCCTCCCCTGAGTGTCACCTTAACCTCTCTAACTTTGATCGTATGACTGGGTGTCAGTGTGAACTCTCAGTAAAAACAGTATTTCCATGTCGAAGCTGTGAAGTGAAATTCCCACATCAGTGCTTTTCACTCACTCTACTCATTCATTCATCCTGTACTTACACAGCCTCACACACACACTCTGTCTCAAACACTCACACACACACACACACACACACACACACACACACACAACACGCCCACGTATAACCGGCTCCCCTCCGCTCTGCTTTAAAGCGCCGCCTATCCAAACAGGAAAGTGGCCTCTGCCCCAGCGGCAGTGGAGGGCACAGCAGTGGAGATTTCATTAGTCACAGCTAACAGGCTAATTATCCGCTTCAGCGCACCTGTAAAACTTAACTGTGTGTCAATCTCACACAATCACAGACACTGCGTATAGGTGTGTGTGGGTGTGGGTGTGGGGGGGTTTGTGGACATGTGGGTCTGTCGGTGGGTGTGAAACAACCCCGTCTGTTGCTGTGCTCAGATGCGAACTGTGTGCCAATCAGGCCTCTGTGGGCATATGAGTACTGTGTGACATGTAGTATGACTGGTAATCAAAGGTGATTTATCGCTATATGCTCAGCGTTAAAGACGGATATGGAGACGGACGGAACGTTCTGCTTGTTTGCATCCTGAAATGAATGCATCCGTCTCTTAAATACATATTTTGTTATGTCATACATGAGGTTTATTGGTACACATGATGCCACTCCCCAGTTCACTGCTACAACCTGATGATTCTGCACAGATCAACACGAACAAACTTCCCATTTGGTTTCTTTGAGAGTCGAACTCAGCACGTTGTGATGCTGTCAGTTCACGTTATTAAAAGGGCTCGTTTGCCTCAAAGGTACACTTGAAGGTATTTTCAGGATATGAGATCTGTGCACAGCTTTGATGCCGTTGGTCTGAGGATTAGGAGAAGACGAAAATAGCAACAATCAAATTTCTTTTTCCCATTTGATGTGTTAACGGTCTCTGTCTTTAAAATAGCCAAAAATAGAGCGACGGAAAGCAAACGCTGCTGATGTGTACAAGACTCTTTGAGGTTGAGGGAATTTCTCACCATTTTACTGCAAGTGCCAAGAACCCGCATCCTGCCCCATGAAAAGTGCTGGAGAAACACACACACACACACACACACACACACACACACATACACTCCGACGCCGGTACCCCCTGCCTGGCAGCCTCTTTGTAGCCATGTTGTGATTGTATCAGATGTGGAGCGATGGAGGTTAGGAGTATGGGGGTGTTGGTGGGGGGATGTGTGAATTAGTAATGTGCTCATGCCGGGACCGCAAAGGCTGGAGATAGGGGCAGCAAGGCTGTGTTATACTCCCACACACTCACACACACACACACACTAACGCGCTGCAGGGAGTGGAACTCTAGCTCCCTGAACTTCTTTCATCCTACTGAAGGTGGAAGTGAGTGCAGCCGCGGTTTCCTGGAGTCACAGCGAGATTCGGCTCTCTATATCCTCTGCACAACTGCTGCCCGCCGACACAGAGAGTGTGTGTCTTC